>JAJIBD010036312.1:0-19865 GCA_021461705.1 Cryptotis parvus
TGCCTGCCTGCCTGCCTGCCTGCCTGCCTCGCCACCTGCCTGCCTGCCCTGCCTGCCTGCCTGCCTCGCCCTGCCTGCCTGCCTGCCTGCCTGCCTGCCTCCTGCCTGCCTGCCTCGCCTCCGCCTGCCTGCCCGCTCGCCTGCCTGCCTGCCTGCCTGCCCGCCTGCCTGCCTGCCTGCCTGCCTGCCTGCCTGCCTGCCTGCCTGCCTGCCTGCCTGCCTGCCTGCCTGCCTGCCTGCCACGCCTGCTGCCTGCCTGCCTGGCCTGCCTGCCTGCCCGCCTGCCTGCCTGTCCCTCTGTCCTCTCTCTCTCTCTGTCTCTTCCTTCCTCCCTCCCTCTCTCCTCCCTCCCTCCCTCCCTCCTTTCTTGCTTTCTTTCTCTTTTGGACCACACCCAGAGATGCTCAGAGGTTACTTGGCTCTACACTCAGGAATTACTCCTGGTGGTGCTCAAGGGACCATATGGGATGCCAGGGATGGAGCCAGGTTGGGTATTTGCAAGGAACAAATGCCCTCCCCTATCCTATTGCTCGAAGAGCAGGCCTTGGGAAGCCTCCAATTTCCTTTTAAAATGTGAACAACTGTTGGGATCAGGAGCGACAGCACAGCCGGGAGGGCTGTTGCCTTCATGCAGCAGGACCCGGGTTCTAAGCCGGGCATCCCAAATGGTCCCCTAGCACCGCCAAGAATAATTCCTGAGTGCAGAGCTAGGAGCAACCCTGAGCACGCGGGTGTGACCAAAGAGAAAAAAAGCCCAAATAATAATAAGTTCAGGGCCAGAGTGATGGCTGCAGTGGGGGGGAGCAGACCAGGGTTGGATCCCCAGCATCCCATAAGGTCCCCAGGCACTGCCAGGGGTAATTCCTGGTACAGGAGTAACCCTGAGTATCGCCAGGTGTGACCCCCTCCAAAAACAAAAATCTTTGAACAACTTTTGCTTTGCTACGAGGAGCTGAGGGTACTAGCTCCCTCCCCGCCCGGCCCCCCACGTCACTCATGTTTGGTCTGGAACATTTGTTAGACCCACACCCTCAATGTGAGCTCCTTCCCCCTGATATCCCTCCTCCCCCCTTCCTCCCTTACACCTCCTCTCTTCCTCTTCCTCCTTCACATCAGGGCTCGAGCCATTACCGTATCACACAGAATAGCCGCGCCTCTACAAACCTCCATACACCGCTCCTCCCAGTCCCTCCGTCCATGCCCCCTGGGCCCCAGCAGCCGCTGGTCTCTGGGGTTCTTGAAGGGCCCCCAGTTGAAGCCTTGCTCTGGCTTTCCTGACCCTGAGCTTCCACCCTGGGAACTTTCCTGGCTTGCTAGTCATGGTCCGCTCTGCCTTTTGTAAGGGTTGGTTTCTTTTCTTTATTTTTTTATGGGGCAGGGCAACTTTTTTGGGGATCACACCCAGCCATGCTCAGCAGTTCCTCCTGGCTCTGCACTCAGGAATTACTCCTGGCGGTGCTCTCAGGGGACCACTTGGGATGCCGGGGATGGAACCTGGGTCAGCCCTGTGCAAGGCGAACACCCTCCCCGCTGTGCTGTCGCACTGCTCTGAGCGATGGCAGCAGAAACTCCTGAGATCCCCGTGTGCTTGTCGCCTCCCTGGGGACCGGGTGCTGGAGCCCTTCTGGTGTGTCAGCGGCCACAGCGCCTCCCGCCTCTGCCTCTAACGCACGGCCTCAGCTCCGATGTTCCTTTCTGGGCTCTGCCCCGCGCTGCCCCACTGTCCCGTCCAGTTTGGGCCTCTGTCCCTCAGGTGGGGGCGCCCTGTTCCGAGTCTTGCTGCTGAGAGGCTGCTCCACCTCCATGCGTCCTACCTTGGGGGTGCGGGCTGCTGCCCCCGTGGAGTCCAGCCTCCGCTGTAGCCCCTTTCTGCCGTGTCTGCCAGCTCCTGGGGTGTGGTGGGGCCCCGAGGGACCGGGAGAAGGAATCATAACTGCTGAAGCTCCCAGAGTCTGGTCCCACCGCCGAGAAGGTTCGAGGTTGTCCCAGACCCGCAGCGGCTGCCCGCTCTTTGCTTCCGTGCAGTGCCTGTGCGTGCACACAGAAGCTCCTGCGCGGGAAATGTACCTGCCCGCGCGACTCCCCCCCACGCATCACCCCCCACGCGCCCACACACGTGCATTAGGCTGCCAGCCGAGGCCGTGGGAGGGGCAGGTGGTTCCCAGGCCGACCTCAGGGCCTTCCGCTCCCGGGTCACCTCTGCCGCTAGGCGCTTGGGGAGGGTCCCACGGGGGACAGGCGCCTCACTGTTGTGGGGCCGTCCCCCTGACCACAGGAATCCCCGCTACCTTCTCTGAAGACACCCACGGCCCGGGCTCTCCTGCTCTTCCGTCCCCTCCTGACCACTGCCTGGCCCGCACTTTCCCAGCGTCAGAGGTGCTGTGTCTCACTGGGCACGGGCCCACGCGCCTGCCAGGGCGCTGGGCAAGTATTGCTGGGGCCTCTACTGCAGGCACGGAGCCGCCAGGGCAGGTCAACAGCCGTGTTTGCTCCATTTCCCTCTGCCTGGCGCGCGTCCCAGGACAGCCCTGTGGTGAGGCGGAGCCCCCGGAGTCCCTGCTCCATACCTGGGACACAGGTTCCCTGGAAGGAATCCCACCTCCAGGGGACCCTCTCGGCTGGAGCCGGCCGCACCCTATGAAAGAATGAGGGGTGCGTGGGTGCCTAGCCGCTGCCTCCCAAGGCTAAGCCCCAACTTGCTTCCTCCTAGCGCCTGCAAGGCTCTTGGGCACACCCCCAGGAGGAAAGAGAAGCCCCGAGACAAGCAGTCGCCCCTCTTCGAGTGAATTAGGGCCCCGCCTGTGGAGTGAGTATGTGTATGTGAGTATGTAAGAGAATGTGTGAGAAGGTGTGTGTTTCTGTGGGGGACTGTACGTGAGTGGTGTGGGAATGGGTGCGGAGAGTGTGGCTGTGCTGAGTGTGTAAGTCTGTGGCTGTGGGAGTGAGCTTAGGGCGTGGTGACAGTATGTGGAGAATATGAATGGAGACTGTGAGTGTGTGAGCACGCGGGAGGGTGTGACAGTGGGAGTGTGTTAGTGTATAAGGTGTGTGAATGTGAGTGAGCATGTGGCACCTGTGAGTGTGATGAGTGCAGGTGTTTGTCTGAGCGCATGTGAGTGTGAGTTATGGGAGTGAGTGTGAGTAGTGATGTGTATGCTGTGTGAGTGAGGGTGCTAGTCTGTATATTGTGTGTGTGAATGCGATGTGCAAATGAGTCTATGAGTTGTGATTGTGGTGAGTGTTTCGTCCAGGGAAGGATTCCCTGGGACTGACCGCTCAGCCTGAGGCCACCAGCCAAGGGATGAGACATGGGGGGTGGGCTGAAAGGCCCCTGCAGCCCTATGCTCCCTCCCTCAGTGGACCCCACACCTGCTGCCCGGCCGCACTGTGGCGCGTGGGGATTAACGGCCCGACCAGCTGTTGGCAAATTCCAGTGCTGGGCCCTTGCGGTTTGCACGGAACAAAAGCTTACCTCCCTGTCCGGCCGGGTCTAGAGCTCTCAGTTTGCAGCAAGGACCCTCCCCTCCCCTCCCAAACCCAGCCCGGCCCCCTAGGGTGACCCTCCGGGGGGCAGGAGGGTCACATGGGCTCAAGCTACCAAGGACCCCGAGTCCTGCTCCCAGCCCCTGAGGTAACCAGGGCTGGCCTAAGTGGAGACGGGGTCGTCAGTGGGGCCGGGAGCATCCCCCCACGTGGCCGCCTGCCGCAGAGGCCAGGAGGGGGCGACGGAGAAACACCAGCGCCTGGGTGCCACAGGCCTGGTCTGCGCACACGGTGAGGGTGTCGGCCCCATGGGGTGCCACGGAGGCTTCTGGACTCCTCCACCTGCGCCTCCCGGGGATATCCCAGACCCCGACCCGGGACCCCCGCTGAGATCTGAGTATGCCCAGGGCAGCTACAGTGGGGCTTGGTGGGGGCTTGGCTCTTCTGCTGAGCCAGGGGTTGGGACCCCTCCAGGCCTGAGTCAACGGCTTTCCCGGGCAGCGGGCGCTTTCCCTGGTCAGGGAGTTGGCTGAAAGCCGTGAGGCTCCCCTGCAGCGGTTCTGGACTGATGCAGGGGCTGGGCCTGCAGAGAAAGCAGGCGGGGACGCGGCCGGGAAGGGGCCCACCGCCGAAGGGAGCCTCTTAGGTGCCCCCGCACTCCCCGGGACTCGAGCCTAGGCAGCTGTGGACTGAGGAGGGCCACAGGACATGGCGAGAACAGGCAGGCCTGGGAGCACCAGTCCAACTCCATTCGCAGGCCTGGAGCACCCGCCCAACTCCACTGCAGGCAGGACTGGGACACCCGGGGCCTGATTCTAGTCTACCCACCTACCTACCTACTTACCTACCTACATACCTACCCACCTACCCTACCTACCCACCTACCTACCTACCTACCACCTACCCACCCACCTACCTACCCTCCCACCTACCTACCCACCTACCCACCTACCATTGGCCCTGGGTCACACCCAATGCTCAGGGGCTTCCTCCTGCCTCTGCACTCAGGAATTACTCCTGGCGGTGCTCGGGACCGTATGGGATGCCAGGGATGGAACCTGGTCCCGGCATTCAGGGCAAAGGCCCTCCCACTGTATTACTACTTCGGCCCTTCCTGTGCCTTTCAGAGGGACAAGGCCTGGGGGGTCACTTCTATCTTCCTGGCCTCTGGGAGGAGGGCTGGGACTCAAGCTTCCAGGAAATGGCACAGCTGGGCAGAGGAAAGAGCACCAGCCCCAGCCTTGGCCGGTGCCACGGAAGCCCCACCAGCCTTCCACCTGGCACGAGTGCTGGCTCGTGGCGGGAACACCCGGCTTCATGCGTGCCCCGAGCCCCAGAGGCCAGACCCTGGAACTGGACCCAGCAGGGACAGCTGTGGGGGCCAGAGGAAAGTCTCTACGCCTCTAGTGACGCTCCCTCCCCTCCCAGCCCCCCACCCTGCCCGACCTCGTGGGTCTCCACTTGACCCAGCCCAGCGTCCCTGGGCTTAGAAGGCCACAGTTTCTGCAGCCTCGGAGCACTGGCCGGCGCCTCTCAGACCAGCAATCCTCGCCCGGCCCGGAAGGGCTGGGGCGTTTGGGCACACACGCTCACTGGGAATGGCCGCTGGTCACCCTGGCCTGCTTCCAGCCCCACTCTGCCGTCTCGGTGCCCGGTTGTCTTGGTCTTAGGGGCGTCTGAGCTGCGTCTTCTAGTCTCTGCATCATGTGGCTATTGAGATTTTTTTCTGGAAAATTAGAGCGAAAACCCTGAGCTTTCCTGCACTTAGTAGATTCTTCTTTTTGTTCTTTCAGTTTTTTTGAGCCACACCCATAGGGCTCAGGGCTTGCTCCTAGCTCTGTGCTCAGGGACTCCTGACAGCGCCCCCTAGAACCATGCACAGGCTGGGACTGAAGCCCGTCAGCCACGTACAACTGTCCCGTCCCTCTGCCCTCTCCAGTCCCATCAGTTCTCAACAGAAGCTTGGAGCCCCTTGGGGTTCAGGCTAGGCTAGGGCCAGCTACCTCTCGGTTCCACATCCTCTGACCACCTAGCTAGGCTCTCCCATCTGCTGCAGCTGTTCAGTGTCCACAGCAGAGGCCACTCTGGTCTCGGGTGCAGCCACTCCAAGGTGGCCTGATCCGGAGTCAGCAGTGCTCTGGGGAATCCCCAGCTCCCAGCGTCCAAGCCTGGTCACAGAACCAAGCGCCCAGGGCCCTGCCGTCTCGGCCGCCTCTGCCAGTCTGCCCCGCCCCTGGCGCCCGGCTGCCAGGCACGGAGATGCGGCACGTGGAGCGGAACCGAGCCCGGAGCCCGAGGCCTCTTCACTGCTCCGCCCCCTGCCCCCCAGAGGCCTTCCTTCCCCTCCTCCCTGGGGAGCTCGACAAGGACGCTCTCTGGCCCAGTGCCGGCCAGCGGAGACTTACACAACAGCAGCGTGGCGCTTGGCAGCTGAGCTGCGGGCAGGAGGCTGCTCTCCCAGGGCGGCTGGTGGTGGCGGGTGGGCCTAGAGTCGCTGCTCACCCAGAGCCTCATTGTTGGGTGCCGACCACGCCTAGAACCGCGGCCACAGTGCTGCAGTAATGCTGGGGTAGCGCTTAAAAACCCTTGGGTAGAGGGGCCAGAGAGAGAGAGCCCAGTGGGTAGGGCCCTTGCTTTGTATGCAGCCAACTCGGGTTGATCCCTTATACCTCAGAGAGGGTCCTCTGAGCCCACCAGGAGTGACCCCGAGTGCAGAGTCAGGACTAAGCCCCTGAGGACCACCAGGTATGGCCCCAGGCTTCAAGCCCACTTCTTGGTTTTTTTTTCTTTCTTTTTTTTTTTGGGTCACACCAAGCATGCTCAGGGAATTACTTCCTGGCGGTGCTCAGGGGACCATATGGGATGCCGGGATCGAACCTGGGCCGGCCGCATGCAAGGCAACGCCCTCCCACTGTACCTCCACAACCCCCACTTGTTTTATCTGTCTGTCTGTCTGTCAGTCTATTTTTGGCTTTTTTTGGGTCATACTTGGCTATGCTCAGAGTGTTACTCCTGGCTCTGCACCAGGAATTACTCCTGGTGGTGCCGGGGACCCTATGGGATCCCGAGCGAACCTGGGTCAAACATATGCAAGGCAGACGCCTCCCCGCTACAGCGATCGCTTCCACTTGTTGAGCAGAGCAGAGCTCTGTCCTGGCCCCCTAGGAAGGACGCCCCTTGTCCCCTGCTGTCCCTCCCACCAGCTCAGACCTGCATTGGGCCACTCCAGCCTTCAGGACCCGGCTTCCTGGGGGCTGTGAGGGAAGCTAGCTTTGACAGTGCAGGAGCTTTGGGCCCTGCTGGTGTGACCCCAGGGGCAGCTGCGCCCGTCCCCTGCCAGTCGTAGCTCACCGTCTACTCGGCTGCCCGCCAGCTCCATGTCCCAGACATCCCAGCGCTCCTGGCTGGGGCACGTTTAGCCAGGGGACCCCGAGGCCCCAGGGGATGGGGGACCCCTGCGAGCCTGGGACAGATGCGGCCCTGCCCCTAGCAGTGTGGGCCCTGCTCCCCTGGGCCTGGCGCACGTGGGTCCCGCTGCCCTAGGCATGCTCCCCCCCAAGTGCACCCCAAGAGAAGCCCCCCCGCCCTCTGCAGCTCTGGGGTGGGGGTGCTGGGCCAAGTCCCCAAGAAGCCGGCCGGCCGCCCAGGCTGGAGGCTGAGGCCAATGGCCTCCCTTGGCTCGCCGGCGGCTGACCCCGTGTCCCTTCCTGAGGTGGCAGCTTCGGGCGCCACCCACCTTCCTATTACAGGATCTCTGGGCCCAGGGCCTCACTTAGCCCTTTGCCGTGGCCCCCATCCAGGCAGTCCCCCCTTGACTGCCCCAGGCTCAGGACCTCCGTCCCGTCTTTTGCTCCTTGGGACCCTGCCCCTGCTCTTGACTTGTGTGAGGCAGAAGAAAATCTCATGTCGCCCCTCCTGCGGGCTGAGCTGCACAGCCCACGGACCCCACGGCCGCGACTCTCCTCTGTTGGCCAGAGACCGCCAAGGGTATCGTGACCCTGAAGATCTCTCCCCCCGACCCCTTACACACACGCACACACACACGCACATGACACACAGA
Source organism: Cryptotis parvus (assembly GCA_021461705.1). NCBI lineage: Eukaryota > Metazoa > Chordata > Mammalia > Eulipotyphla > Soricidae > Cryptotis > Cryptotis parvus. The sequence goes on from JAJIBD010036312.1 coordinate 7,544, forward strand.
CACACACACTGACACACACACACGCACAGACACACACACACTGACACACATGCACACACGCACGCACAGACACACACACACGCAGCTACGCACACACACGCACAGACACATTACACTCGCATTGCGACACACACACTGACACACACACACCACAGACACACACACACACTGACACACGACACACACACACTTGCACAGACACACACACTGACACACACACACACAGACACACACACACACACGCGCACGCACACACACGTGCTGGGCCCTGTTTCCAGCTGGTGGTCCCTGAACCGTTCATGCCAGGAGCGACCTGGCCTGGGCCCCCTCCCAGTTACCTCCTGGGCCGCTGACCGCTGCCCGCGCAGAGGCAGTCACACGGCAGCTCCCCTGCTCCTGTTTACTCTTTGGCTCAGGGAGAGCACCATTGAGGAAGAAATTGCTTTGTTCCTCGGCCTTCCCATGGGAAAGCGGTGAGGGGCGGAGCTCGCTGAGCCGCGGGGAGGGGGCCCGGCCTTGTACAGTCTCTAACACAGGGCCTCAAAGCCTTTCTCACATGCCTGGATTTGCTGATAGACCTGGAGAGGGTCAGGAGAAGGGGGTCATTGGCTCCCCACCTCCCCGGTCCGACCTTCTCGCTCCACAGGCTGCGTTGTCCTTTCCTCGCCCCGCGCGCCCGGTGTCTGTCCACCGCCACACGCCCAGTCGTCCACTGGCCAGTCATTCCTCTACCCAATACCCTCCACGCGCCAGCTGGTCACCCCCACCCCAGTCACCACCCAGTAACCCGCCGCCCCTGCCCACTCCGGCCCTGCCGTCTTCCTCCCTCCCGCCCGCCGTCCGCCCACAACCCATTAACTCTTCCGCCCGCTCACCGTTCCTCACCCTCCCGCACCCTCCACCTCCGTCACCCCCACCGCCCATGCACCAGGAAGTCTTCTCTCGACTCAGCCAGCCATGCTCTGCCCCTCGTCGTCCACCCATCGTCCAGCCGCTTGCCCAGCCCATCAGCCACGCTTCATATTGCCCATCAAGTCACTTGACACTGCCGCCCACCTCCCCACAGCCCATCCGGTCATCCATCCCTGGTCATTACGCACGCTTCACTGCCACCCTTATGTCCACCCACCCGCCCACCCACCGTCCATCCATTGTCAGTCATCCATCTCTACATCTATCCATCCGTCATTCATCGTCCACCTACCCATTCACCCACCGGGTCCATCAGCCGTCCCTCGTGCAGCCACCTCCACGCACACCCTCCTTCATCTATTAGCCTTTGAACACTAGTGGCAGCAGGGGTGGCCAGCCGGGCGGCTGCACTCTCTCTCCCTCCCGTCACAGCCTCGTGCTGAGGTGCAGTGCTGAGATACAGTGCTAGTGCTGAGGTGTGGTACTGAGGTGCAGTGTTCGTGCTGAGGTGCAGTGCTTGTGCTTAGGTGCAGTGCTGAGGCACAGTGCTCGTGCTGAGGTGCGGTGGTCATGCTGAGGTGCAGTGCTCGTGCTGAGGTGCAGTGTTCGTGCTGAGGTGCAGTGCCCATGCTGAGACGGTGCTCATGCTGAGGTATGGTGCTCGTGTTGAGGTGCTGTGCTCTTGCTGAGGTATGGTGCTCATGCTGAGGTGCAGTGCTCGTGCTGAGGTGCAGTGCTTGTGCTCAGGTGCAGTGCCTCGTGCTGAGGAACGGTGCTCGTGCTGAGGTGCGGTGCTCGTGCTCAGGTGTGGTGCTCATGCTCAGGTGCAGTGTTCGTAATGAGGCACAGTGCTCGTGCTGAGGCGCAGTGCCTCAGCGCTGAGGTGCAGTGTTCGTGCTGAGGTGCAGTGCCCATGCTGAGATGCGGTGCTCATGCTGAGGTATGGTGCTCGTGGTTGAGGTGCTGTGCCTTGCTGAGGTATGGTGCTCATGCTGAGGTGCAGTGCTCGTGCTGAGGTGCAGTGCTTGTGCTCAGGTGCAGTGCTCGTGCTGAGGAACGGTGCTCCGGCTGAGGTCGCGGTGCTCGTGCTCAGGTGTGGTGCTCATGCTCAGGTGCAGTGTTCGTGCTGAGGCACAGTGCTCGTGCTGAGGCGCAGTGCTCGCTGAGGTGCAGTGTTCGTGCTGAGGTGCAGTGCTCGTGCTGAGGTGCGGTGGTTGTGCTGAGGTGTGGTGGTCGTGCTGAGGCACAGTGCTCGTGCTGAGGTGCGGTGCTCGTGCTGAGGCACAGTGCTCGCGTGCTGAGGCGCAGTGCTCATGCTGAGGTGCAGTGCTCGTGCTAAGGTGCAGGGCTCGTGCTGAGGTACGGTGCTCATGCTCAGGTGTGGTGCTCGGGCTGAGGTGCAGTGCTCATGCTGAGGTGTGGTGGTCGTGCTGAAGTGCAGTGCTCGTGCTGAGGTGCAGTGCTCGTGCTGAGGTGTGGTGGTTGTGCTGAGGCGCAGTGCTCGTGCTGAGGCAAGGTGCTCGTGGCTGAGGTCAGGTGCTCGTGCTGAGGTGCAGTGCTCGTGCTGAGGTAGCGGTGCTCCGTGCTGAGGTGCAGTGGTCGTGCTGAGGCGCAGTGCTCGTGCTGAGGTGCGGTGGTCGTGCTGAGGCGCAGTGCTCGTGCTGAGGTGCGGTGGTCGTGCTGGAGGCGCAGTGCTCAGCTAAGGCGCAGAGTGCTCGGGCTGAGGTGCAGTGCTCGCGCTGAGGTGCAGTGCTCGTGCTGAGGTACGGTGCTTGTGCTGAGGTGCGGTGGTCGTGGTGGGGGTGCAGTGCTCGTGCTGAGGTACGGTGCTTGTGCTGAGGTGCGGTGCTCCCGTGCTGAGGCGCAGTGCTCGTGCTGAGGTGCGGTGCTCGTGCTGAGGCGCAGTGTTCGTGCTGAGGTGCGGTGGTCGTGCGGAGGTGCAGTGCTCAGGCTGAGGTGCGGTGCTCTTGCTGAGGCGCAGTGCCTCGTGCTGAGGTGCGGTGGTCGTGCTGAGGTGCAGTGTTCGTAGCTGAGGTGCGGTGAAGCGTGTTGAGGCACAGTGCCTCGTGCTGAGGTGTGGTGCTCAATGCTGAGGTGCGGTGGTCGTGCTGAGGCGCAGTGCTCAGGCTGAGGCGCAGTGCTTGTGCTTGAGTGTGCTCAGGTACAGTGCTTGTGCTGAGGCACAGTGCCTCGTGCTGAGGTGCGGTGGTCAGGCTGAGGTGCAGTGCTTGTGCTGAGGGTGCAGTGCTCGTGCTCAGGTGTGGTGCTCGTAAGGAGGTGCGGTGGCCGTGCTGAGGCGCAGTGCTCGTGCTGAGGCGCAGTGCTTGTGCTGAGGTGCAGTGCTCAGGTACAGTGCTTGTGCTGAGGCGCAGTGCTCGTGCTGAGGTGCGGTGGTCGTGCTGAGGTGCAGTGCTTGTGCTGAGGTGCAGTGCTCGTGCTCAGGTGCGGTGCTCGTGCTGAGGTGCAGTGTTCAGGTACAGTGCCTCGTGCTGAGGTGCGGTGGTCGTGCTGAGGTGCAGTGCTTGTGCTGAGGTACGGTGCTCATGCTCAGGTGCGGTGCTTGTGCTGAGGCGCAGTGCTCGTGCTGAGGTGCAGTGGTCGTGCTGAGGTGCAGTGCTCGTGCTGAGCGCGCAGTGCTTGTGCTGAGGTGCAGTGCTCAGGTACAGTGCTTGTGCTGAGGCGCAGTGCTCGTGCTGAGGTGCGGTGGTCGTGCTGAGGTGCAGTGCTTGTGCTGAGGTGCAGTGCTTGTGCTCAGGTGCGGTGCTCGTGCTGAGGTGCAGTGCTCATGGCTGGCTAATCAAGCCCAGCCAGGCCTTCCTGCTGGACCACTGTCCCTGCAGACATCAATCCACCCCAGCCACAGCTGAACTCAGTTTCTCCTGGCCTCCATGGCCTCAGCCCTGAAGGACTGGACCGATCCCTGCGCCTCTGGGGCCAGCAGGAATGTGGCCGCACCCGACTGGCTCCAGCCCTCTCCGGGGCCCACAGCCGTGAGCTCACGGCGTGGCTCTGGGCTGGGCCTTCTCAAATTCACTTTCTTTTTGTCTCTCGGACACGTGGGCTCTGGGCCGGGGCTGCCCCCCCCCCACACACTGCGCAGAGGCCCGGGTGCGAGCACCCACGGGGCTGACACCTCATCCCCTGGGAACCTGGCGCTGCTCTTCCGGCTGAGCAGAACCTGCTGCTTCATGCCCCAGAGGGAAAGAACAATGACCGCAAACAGGCGGCATCTTCTGGGAAGTCGGAAACGGGCCCTCAGGAAGCCGGGCTGTCCTTAACCCCGGCTGTGCTGGGGTCAGGAGCCGCCTGACCCCGAGGGCACCCCCACGCCTCACGCAGGCCTGGACAGCGGATGGGGAGCCGGCACTTTATGGAGGGGCTCAGGGGAAGCCCTGGGAGCCCCTTGCTCCCGGGCAGCTGCGGAGGGGTGCAGGGTGGGAAAGGCGAGGAGGGCGGCGTGTGGGCCGCAGCCCGCTGTGGAGGACCCCTGAGGCGCTGCACCCCCACGCCGAGGAGCCCCTGGGGAGCCTGCGCTGGTGGGGAAGGGGCGGTGCTTGTGGGCACCTCTGAAAGTTGCCGAAGGTCAGGGAACAATCCCTCCCTTTCACACGGCACTGGCAGGGCCTGAGGAGCTGACAGGGCGGCGCCCCCTCCCCCAAGACAAACAGGGCGGCAGGAAGTTCCCACGCTCCCAGGCCGCCGTGGGGCGCTGCCACTGTGCCCAGGTGAGCCGAGCCTGGCAGCGACACAGGTGCCTCCCCGCGGAGTGCCCAGACACCCGCTGCCCAGCCTTACCCCAGGACCCCCTCAGGGTCACGGTTTGCGCCTCCAGGCTACTGAACAGAGACCGAGACCAGAGAGGCTGAGTGAGCTGCCTCTGGCCACACAGCAGGGGCGGGAGCTGCTGTCCGGTCCCAGGGACACCCCAGCCCTCTCTGGGGGTCTGCCGGGGCCAGCGGAGGAGGCCACACGCCTACCCTGTAGACAGAGCTGGGAAGCGCGGGACGGGACATTTGTGGCGCCCAGATAGAGGCCCCGGGCGCCATCAGCGTCTCCAGCTGGCAGGTGCTCGGAAGTGACGGGCCCTCAGGGTCGGGCACCCGGGCCACCACCCTCCTGGGGGTCGGTGGGTCACGCCCAAGGCCTGTCAAGGTCAGAGGTGATGAGCTCACTTGAGGGGTGGCTGACGAGATACACCCCCCTCGGGACTGGGCCCCCTTCCAGAAAGGGCCTGACTCTGGTGGGACCCGCGGGCCCTCGGCAGGGGGACCAGGAGTGAGCCCTGAGCCGTTCCAGCACGCAGCACGGGATACTTTAATTGCAGCCTGTGGTGGCCAATGAGGCCTGGCCACATTCCGTGGCTGGAAATTCCACTGATAAGCACGCCGAGGGGTCCATCTGCCCAGGAATGCGAGGAAGCAAGCGGGGGAAATTCCAGCCGGAGATAACCTTCAGGGGCCGGGCTTCCCGGACGCCCCCAGGACGCCGCAGCTGGGGGGCCCTGGAGAGCTTCAGGGGCAGCTCTGGAGTGTGGATGCCCTGGGCCCGTTTCCTCCATCTGGACAGTGGTCACCAGGGTGCCAAGCACACCTGGGAATAACAGTACCCTTCAGGCCCTGCCCTCCCTGCTGACCCTCCCGGCTGACCCCGCCCTGTCCTCCACGCTGACCCTGAGCACCCTCATCTGAAAAAATCAGGTCCTCCCTGCACCCCATGGGCTCAGCTGCTGGCTCTGTAGGTGTGAGGACTGACCCGATGGCCCTCCAGGATGTGGGGGCCCTTCCAGATGGGGGGCCTTCCAGATGTGGGGGGCCCCTCTTCCAGATGTGGGGGGGCCCTTCCAGATGTGGGGGCCCTTCCAGATGGGGGGCCCTTCCAGATGTGAGGGGCCCTCCAGATGGGGGCCTTCCAGATGTGGGGGGGCCCTTCCAGATGTGGGGGCCTTCCAGAAGTGGGGCCCTTCCAGATGTGGGGGGCCCTTCCAGATGTGGGGGGGCCCTTCCAGATGTGGGGGGGCCTTCCAGATGTGGGGGCCTTCCAGATGTGAGGGGCCCTTCCAGATGTGGGGGCCCTTCCAGATGTGGGGGGCCCTTCCAGATGTGGGGGTCCCTTCGGCCCGGACCAGCCTCTCCTGCATCCCAAGCACCAAGGCACCCCTCCTTCCCACCCTTTTACTGGGCCACTCACCAAAGCTCCTCAACTCTGGGACCTGAGGCCACTGTCCTCCTGCCCCTGGACCTTGCACCTGCCGTGCCCGAGGCCCACACAGCTGCCCCAGAGGGTCCCTTGACCCCAGCAAACGAGTTATGGAGGGGCCCTCCCTCATCCTGCCGACACCAGACGTGAGACTCCCCGCACTCAGCCGCCGCTTTGGCCCCAGTGGGGTCCCTGCATCCACCCAGGGCTGACGCTGCCCTTGGAGAGCATCGGGGCCCACAGGACGGGCTAAGCCCTCCCCCTAACCCCAGAGTTGGGGTGTCCCTAGCCCCCCAGGCCAGAGACTCCCAGGATCCTCGGGGTGGTGCTGAGTGGCTGCAGACAGAGCTTGGGGTGCCCAAGGGGCTCTGGACGTGGGTGGCCCCCTGGCGTGGCCCCAGGCTCTGCGGCCCCCACCTCTGTCTCTACCCCCCCTTAGTCCGGCCCCCCCGAGATGCAGCAGCTCCTCCAGCCTGGCCTTGGGGGCACCAGGGGCAGTTGCCGGAGCTCCTCGCAGACACCAGCCCCCACCCACCCCCACGCCCCAGCCAGCTCTCGCTGCTCCCAGGCCGTCCACGAGCTTTCAAGTCCCCTCCCTGCCAGGTGCGTGTCCCTCCCCAGGTCCTGGACCGCTGCCATGGCTCTGGGTCCATCCCCTGCACTCGGCTCGGGGACCCCGTCCTCCCGCCCCTCTCAAGTTTTCCAGGACCCCTCCCAGCCTCCCTGCGTCGGGCCCCAACCCTCCTGGTCATTTATGGTCGGAGGGGCTCAGCCTGCTGCAGGTCCCCTGTCTCCCGCCGCGAGGGCTGGCCCAGGATGGGCAGCGCTGACCCTCAGGGCACATCCGGGACCCTCACCGGATCTCTGGCACTCCCAGGACCACCCCCCGGCCCCCACAGCTGCTCTAGCCGTCACGTCCCACCTGGCCACCTCCGGCTCCGGGCAGGCCTAGGGGGCTGGTGAGTGACGGCCACCTCGGCGCATTCTTCCCCTGCGAAGGGCATGGGTGCAGGTTCCCACAGGGTGCGGGCGGGTGGGGCGACTCTCTGAGCCCCCCCAAGAAGCAAGTCCAGGATTGGAGCAGACTGAGTCACAGGAATCTGGACAGCGGCTGCCCAGGTCAGCAGTGGACAGCGGCCGACCGGGTCAGCAGCGGGCAGGGGCCACTCGGGTCAGTAGCGGGCAGGGAATGCCCAGGTCAGCAGAGGCAGGGTGCTGCCCGGATTAGCAGTGGGCAGGGGCTTCCCAGGTCAGCAGCAGGCAGGGGCTACCTGGGTCAGCAGTGGGCAGGGCGGTCAGCTGCAGGTGGGGCCTGAGAAGGTCTTGAGCCCCACAGGCCTCCTGAAATTCAGAGAGTCAGTGGAGCTGCCCAGGTCCTTGAGGGAGGGACCATGTGCACCCAACTCTGGCCAGGCTGGACGCCCACATGGCTGCTGGCCACAGAGATACTGCCAATCCCCAGAATCCAGGCTGAGGCCCCCAGGGAGGCCCCAGCAGGGCCCCTCCCGGCCGGTCACTGGGGTTCCCTCCCTCCCCTCCTCCACCCATGGCTAGGGCCAGGGACCAGCACCCCGGGCAGTTCCCCAGGACCTCTCCGGGCCACAGCTCTCGGCTCCAGGGGCCTCTCTGCAAGGCCGTGCTGACCCGCTCTCCGAAAGTGGCCCCGGGACCCCACCCCCGTCTGTGAGAGCCCCTCAGAGCTTTGGGCCCGATTCCTGTCAACCACGCCCTGAGGGCGGGCCCCGACCTCGGGTTTGGTGGGTGCTTCCTCGGGGGCCAGGCCATCGGGAGCAGCCGGTATCAAGCACGGGGACGGCGCACTTGGACAGTGAGGGCCGGGGTGGGGTGGGGGGCGGGCATCGGGCACTAGGGACAGGCCCTGGGGCCCCTGCTGCAGGTGGGGAGGGGCAGCAGGGGGAGCCCCGTGAGACCCACAGCCCGAGGGGGCGAGGCCCTGCTGGCTCCCGGACCCTGTGTCCTGAGTGTGAGGCTCCTTCCATCTCCTCCCCTCTTTCCTCCCTCCCTCCTCCCTCCTCCTCCTCCCCTCCTCCTTCTTTCTTCTTTCTCCTTCCCCTCCTCCTCCCTCCTCTTCCTCCTCCTCCTCCTCCTCCTTATCCCCTCCTCCCTCACCTCCCTCCCTCCTCATTCTCCTCCTCCTCCCCCTCTTCCTCCTCCTCCCCCTTCCTCCCCCTCCCTCCTCCTCCCCCTCCTCTTCTTCCCTCTTCCTCCTCCTCCCCCCCCTCCTCCTCCCCCCTCCTCCTCCTCTTTCCTCCTCCCTCCTCCCTCCTCCCTCCCTCCTCCCTCCCCTCCTCCCTATTCTCCCTCCCTCCTCCTCCTATTCTCCCCTCCTCCTCCCCATCCTCCTCCTCCCTCTCCTCCCTCTTCTCCCTCCTCCTCCCCCTCCTCCTCCCTCCCCTCCCCCCCCCCCTCCTCCCCTCCTCCCCCTCGGCCCGCCTGCCCCTCACTGGTATGGGGGTGTCCCATGTGAATGAACACCCCGAGGTCTGTCCTAGATGTCCCTGGGGTATATCTCAGCGGGGGTGGCCTGAGAGGGCTAGTGTCCAGGCTGGGTGTGAGTCCTGGAAAGTGTGCGTGGGGCTGGGGGGAGTCTGTGCCCCCAGGGTGGCTGGAAGAGACAAGCTGCCGCCCATCAACACCTGCCCAGGGCACGGGGCCGGGTGGAGGCAGGGAGCCGTGGGATGTGGTGGTGGAGGTGATGACTGTAGAGACGGTGGAGACGAGCACAAGCCCCCGGAGATGGGCAAGACAGCGCCAGTGGGCCCGACCGCTCAGCGTGTGTCTCCTCACGAGTCTGGGGGGCCCGACCGCTCAGCGTGTGTCTCCCTCACGAGTCTGGGGCCCCACCGCTCAGCCTGCGCTCTCCTCACGAGTCTGGGGGCCCGACCGCTCAGCCTGGCGCTCTCCCTCACGAGTCTGGGGGCCCGACCGCTCAGCGTGTGTCTCCTCACGAAGTCTGGGGGCCCGACCGCCAGCCTGCGCCTCCTCACGAGTCTGGGGGGCCCGACCGCTCAGCGTGTGTCTCCTCATGAGTCTGGGGGCCCGACCGCTCAGCGTGTGTCTCCTCACGAGTCTGGGGGCCCGACCGCTCAGCGTGTGTCTCCTCATGAGTCTGGGGGCCCGACCGCCAGCGTGTGTCTCCTCACGAAGTCTGGGGGGCCCGACCGCTCAGCCTGCGTCTCCTCACGAGTCTGAGGGTCCGACCGCTCAGCGTGTGTCTCCTCACGAGTCTGGGGGCCCGACCGCTCAGCGTGTGTCTCCCTCACGAGTCTGGGGTCTTCACGCCTGTCTGCAGGGGGCACACCACAGCCCCTGTTTTTCCGGCATTGAACTGCCGCCCGCCTTTCCCTCTTTGCTTCGGCTTCCAGGGAGCTCGGGCAGGGGGCTGCGGCCTCACTGGGGGCCACACGGGTCTGGGGGTCGATCACCCCCCACCACCCCCGCCCTGTCTCCAGGCTGAGCCTGCGTGAGCAGCCGGATGAGTCGCGGCTATAAATACCCCCGGCCGCCCTTCTGGCAACTCGGTCATTTCCTGATCACTATCCCCCCCCACCTTAATCAGCGGGAGGGGCGGGCCCTGGGGAGGCCGAGCTCACCCTCAGCTGGTGGGGGCAGCCCAGCCTGAAAGCCCCTTTATGAGGGCGGCCTCCTTGCCCCCTCGTGCCACAGGGGTGGAATTTCAAATGGGGTTTTGTGGTCTCCGGCTGTGCGGGCAGCTGCGGCCAGCGCTTCCTCTCTGGGCCCTGGCACCCGGCCAGCGGTGACCAGCCGTGAGCTATTCCATTCCTAACTCTCCAGTCCAGGCCCCGTTAAAGGGACAGTGGGGCCCGGGCAGCCACGGGGAGGAGGAGGGAAACGGGTCAGCCCTGCCGTCCCGTGTCCACCAGCTGTCCCTTTGTGGCCTATACTGCCCCTGCACGGTGGGCCCAGAGGAGGCGCCCCGGGACCCAGGGTGGTTGGGCGTGTAGCAGATGCCCAGTTAAACAGCCAGAGGAGCTGCCAGGCGGGGTGAGGGGCCTCCTCCCCAGCGGTGTGCCAGGACAGGGACATCCCACGTGGGGGCAGGTCAAGGGAACCCCCTTTGAGTCCAGGGGCTCAGCAGCGCTCAGCCTGGACGCCCTTCAGCCTTGTGAAACCCAAGAGCCCCTTTTCCTTCTGTCTGACTCATTCTTGGAGTTTCAAGTTCCCCTTTCTGCCAGGGCTAGTGCCCCCCCCAGCTTACGGGTGGCCAGGGAAGCTGGGGCCCCCAGTGGCGGCCCCCTGGTCCCGTCCACAAACACAGGAGCCGTACTTGTCCCTCCACCCTGCCTGGGCCTGGAGGCCTGGGCCCCTGGGTCAGCCAGGGGCTTCCACAGGGAAGCTTGTCCCCTGGCCAGTGCCACACGTGGGCCTCCCCTTACCCTCCAGGACTGCCCCGACCCACGGTCTTTGTTGTGGGCTGGTCTGGGCAGGGGGATGTGGCCCTGTCCTTCTCCTCTGGGGTGCCCCCACACGGGCTGGGAGCAATGAGATTCGGGGAGTGGAGGAAGGACAGAAGCCAGCTCCAGGCCTCGCTCCACGCAGCGGCCAGTGCAGAGACCAGCCCGCTTCAAGGGGGCCTGTCCACTCTCTCCCAGTGTTGGGCCTGTCCACTGTCTCCCAGTGCTGGGGCCTGTCCACCATCTCCCAGTGTTTGGGCCTGTCCACTGTCCCCCAATGTTGGGGGTCTGTCCACTATCCCCAGTCTTGGGGTCCCCACACCACCACAGGCTCTCGCCAGTCCGAAGGCAGAGGCAGCTGGGGCTGGAGGGGTCCAGATAGGGTGTGGGCAGGAGGGTGGCACAGGCTGCTGCTGCTGGGGTGTCCAGGGCTGCTGGTGGGGAGGCCAAGGCCGTAGTCAGGAGGACTGCACTGGGTGGCCTCGCCCGAGCAGGACCCGCAGAGAAGTGAGTGCTGAGGGTTGGGCACACAGCCCAGGGGGCACAGCCCACAGCTCAGGGGCTCAGGGTGTGTTGTGTGTGTGTGTGTGTAAATGCTGTGTGCGTGTGTGTGATTTGTGTGTGCGTGTGTTCCAAGGAACGCTGAGGTATGCTCACATTGGTTAGGTGCAGCAGAGGGACAGGGAAGATGTGGACAGTAGGTGTAGTGCATTGGGTGTTGCTGGGTGAGTGGAGGGAGTGTCCGGTGGCTGCACAGCTGCTCCTATGGGCAGGTGGATGGATGGATGGATGGATAATGGTGAATGGAAGGAGGCATGGGGCAGGGTGACTGGGGATAGATGGACACATAACTGGGTGGTGCAGGGGTGGACTAGACAGATGGATGGATGGATGGATGGATGGATGGATGGATGGATGGATGGATGGTGGGTAGGTGGGTGGGTGGGTGGATGGATGGATGGATGGATGGATGGATGGATGGATGGATGGATGATGGGTGGATGGGTGGATGAGTGGATGGATGGATGGATGATGGATGGATGGATGGATGATGGATGGATGGATGATGGATGGATGGATGGATGGATGGGTGGGTGGGTGGATGGGTGGATGGATGGATGGGTGGGTGGATGGTGGATGGGTGGATGGATGAATGGGTGGGTGGATGGGTGGATGGATAGATGGATTTGGGTGGGTGGATGGATGGATGGGTGGATGGATGGATGGATGGATGGATGGATGGATGGATGGATGGATGGATGGATGGATGGATGGATGGATGGATGGATGATGGGTGGATGGGTGGATGAGTGGATGGATGGATGGATGATGGATGGATGGATGGATGGGTGTGGTGGGTGGATGGATGGATGGATGGATGTGGTAGATGGGTGGATGGATGGATGATGGATGGATGGGTGGATGAGTGGATGGATGGATGGATGATGGATGGGATGGATGGATGGATGATGGATGGATGGATGATGGATGGATGGATGGATGGATGGATGGATGGATGGATGGATGGATGGGTGGGTGGGTGGGTGGGTGGGTGGATGGGTGGATGGATGGATCGGTGGTGGATGGGTGGATGGATGGATGGATGGGTGGGTGGATGGGTGGATGGATAGATGGATGGATGGGTGGTGGGTGGGTGGATGGATGGATGGGTGGATGGATGGATGGGTGGATGGATGGATGGGTGGGTGGATGGGTGGATGGGTGGATGGGTGGATGGGTGGATGGATTGGTGGATGAACGGATGGATGGATGGATGG
>JAJIBD010036313.1:0-11244 GCA_021461705.1 Cryptotis parvus
TGCAGAGCCAGGAGTAACCCCCTGAGCATTGCCAGGTGTGACCCAAAAAGCAAATAAAAAAGAAAAAAGAAAAAAAGAAAATTGGCTTTTCTCTAGGGTAGGGCCTCTGATGAGCTGAACTTGAGATCGGCTTCTCTCTTGGGTGGGGATATGACAAGCTGTGTAGTCCAGACGTTGAAAATGGCTGCCACTATAGTGCAGGGGTTTCCTCTGGCATCTTTTAAGATCCAACATAGCCAGATAAAAATACTGGTAAGATTTCTCCAGTCCCACAAAGATCGTGGTAGCATGAGGAAAACATTTACACCAGCTAACATAGAATTCATGTAAGATATACTGCCACACAGATCCAAACTGTTGTCCTGACCCTGTCTACAAAGTTGCCTGCAGGAGGTGACTCCAAGACACAGAGGCTCTGCGCAGCCATTTACTCCAACAGATCCTGATAATGCAAAGTTGTTTTTTTTAAACAAAGTTTATTGTTTTCAAGTATTTGTACAACATGAGCCTAATCAGGTTTAAGAAAAACTGGTTGGGGCTGGAGCAATGCACAGCAGGTAAGGCATTTGCCTTCCACATGTCTGACCTGGTTTCAATCCCCCGGCATCCCATATGGTCCCACAAGAACCACTAGGAGTAATTCCTGAGTGCAGAGCCAGGAGTAACCCCTGAGTATCGCTGGGTGTTTTGCTATTTTTTGCACAAAAAGCAAAACAAAAAAATGAATAACAAAAAGGAAGAAAGAAGACTGGTTGGAGGACTGCGGAGGTTGCTGAAAGGGCCAGTGCACATGCTCTGCGTATGGCGGCGTGGTTGGATCCCCAGCACCTCGTGTTCCTTGGAGCATCTCTGGGAACAGTCCCAAAGCATTGAGCCCAGAGAAACCCCTGAGCATTGCCGTGTGTGGCAAAACAACAAAACTCTACAAAGATTTTGAAGGAATCAAATTTTGTCTCTTATTACTTTTCAACCTTTGTGTGTTTGTTACCTTCTCGGGCAGTGCTCTGGAGGCCTGGGGTCACCCCCAGAAATTCTTGGGCAACCAGACAGTTAAGTGCTGGGGCGCCAGGATGCAGCACAGCCCGGAGATTATCCCTTCACCCTGGTGGTACTGGGTTTGCCTCCAGGGATACACTGGTGATAATCAATGCTCAGTTATCGTGTGGTACCAGGACAGAACCAGGGCCAGCCACATGCACTTGATCACTTGAATCCCGTTATTCATCGATTTGCTCGAGCGGGCACCAGTAACATTTCCTTTGGACCCTATCACGTGCCAATATAGCCCAATGGCATCTGGTTGATTCAGGAATATGAAGAGCCTCAAACCGTTCCTTCAGGGTCTTAACAAGGAAGTCTGACCATCTTGTAGGTGGGCGGCCACGTGATCTTTTGACATCTCGTGGGATCCAGTCGGTAACGGCTCTAGTCCAGCGGTTGTCTCCAAATCGCATTACATGTCCAGCCCATCTGATTTTCGATGCCTTGGCAAACGAGACAGCGTCCCTGATTCTGGAATAGCGACGAAGGTCAGAACTCCGGATTCCTTCACTCCAGCCACATGCAGGGCTGTTAATCTCTTACCGTCCCTCCATCCCTACTTCTCAACCTTCTTCAACTTGTGAATTGTCTATTACTCCCGATTCCTTTGAAAAATGTGTTTTAATGGGGGGTTGAAGTGATAGTACAGTGGGTGGGTGGTTGCCTTGCATGTGACCAGTCAATTTCCTTCCTTAGCACCCTATATGGTCCCTTGAACCTCATCAGAAGGAATCCCTAAACACTGAGACAGAAGTAAGCCCAGAGTACTGCTGGATGTGACCTCCAAGATAAGTAAAAATTAAAATCATGGCTAAAGAAAAGTACATAACACAAAATGTACCCCCCCTACACATTTTTTTGGGGTCATGCCCAGCCATGCACTGAGAAATTACTCCTGATGGTCCTTAGGGGAACCATATAGGATGCCAAGGATTGAACCACGATGTATGTTTCCAGATCCCACCCTAAACATTTTCACTGAAGTCCAGCATATTCACAATATTGTGCAATAAATCTCCAAAACTTTTTATCTTGCAAAACTCACCTACCATTTTATAATGTTTTACGGGGCCAGAGTGATAGCTCAGCAGGTAGAGAGTTTGTCTTGCTTGTGGCCGACCCAGGTTTGATCTGTGGATCCCATATGGTCCTCTGAGCACTGCCAGGATTCCTGAGTGCAGAATGAGAAATTCTGAACATTGCTGGGTGTGACCAAAAAAAAGTTTTATTTTCAGCTTTTATTTAGGCATAATTGCTGTATTAGTTTCAGATATACAACAAAATGATTCAATATTTGTATATATTACAAAGCGATCACCAAGATAGACATGTCACCATACATTGACACCATTGAGTCCTTTTTTCAAAAAATTAATTTACTTTTTAATTTATTGGCAGTGACTTACAAAGCTGTTGAGAACAGACATTCGGACAGCTCGATGTTCCAAGGCCAAACCCAGCTCTGTGTCAGCATCCAGCAATGACCCAAAGTCTCTGTCATCTATTGCTTTTTAAATCAAAACTATGTAAATATTATTTTTCTGAAAATATAAGTGATCTGATTCCTTTTCTTCGTAAGCCCTGTTTTGAGACTGTTCATTGTGTATAGAAGCAATGACATACTGGGATTAATTCTACAAAGGGGAAATAACTAACAGTTTGGGTTTTCTCAGTAAAACCTCCATGTTAGCTCTCTCTGGGACCCAGCAGCCACTTGGCCTCCTTGCCATACTACTGGCAACAATCCCATGATCATCAGAATGTTGTAGGCATGAAAGGCTAACAGTCTTTAGCCTACAGTCAAACGACAATCAGTTTCTGGCTGGCTACAGGCAGATAGACTAATCCGTTTCTAGCTGACTATAGTCAGATGGACTACAATCAGCCTCTGGCTGACTACAGCCAAACAGACTAGAATCAGCCTCTGGCTGACTACAGCCAGACAGACTAGAATCAGCCTCTGGCTGACTACAGCCAGACAGACTACAATCAGCCTCTGGCTAACTACAGCCAGACAGACTACAATCAGCCTCTGGCTGACTACAGCCAGACAGACTACAATCAGCCTCTGGCTGACTACAGCCAGACAGACTAGAATCAGCCTCTGGCTGACTACAGCCAGACAGACTACAATCAGCCTCTGACTGACTACAGTCAGACAGACTACAATCAGCCTCTGGCTGACTACAGACAGACAGACTACAATCAGCCTCTGGCTGACTACAGCCAGACAGACTACAATCAGCCCTGAGCATGCATGCGGACTCTTCATGAAGGACGATTGCTTCATGAATAGAGTCTCAATCTCACTATCTGCACTGGAAATAGGCAAAGTGGGAAAAGATTAAAATCCTGCAATTTACTGCAATATGGATGCAATAGCATATTCTCACTCATCAGTGCTAAACAGAATAATATAAAACAGGTATGGAAGGCTTCAAAGGTGGGCACACCCTTGAACCAGACCCCAGAAGGGAAGGAGAGAGATGGAGAGGGAGGAACATAGGGACAGGTTCTGGGGCCTTGACGAGGCTGTGACATAGAGGGGGGAGAGAGAGAGAGAGAGAGAGAGAGAGAGAGAGAGAGAGAGAGAGAGAGAGAGAGAGAGAGAGAGACCGCCAGGACACACTTAGGAGCCGCTGGCTGTTCGCAGAGGCTGTGAGCTCCCTGGGGCTGAGGAAACTAACTCTGCAGTCCAGAGAGCTGGTGGCTCTGCCACCATTTCCATGTAGAACAAAACAGGCCACAGGTGAACACACCCACGAGGCCTGGTGCCGGTTCCCAGGGGGTCAGTAATTCCATAAAAACAGTGTTTTCTAATAATACATCCTGGCTTCTTGTCTAGGGATATTTATTTTTGTTCTGGAAACTAACAGAGTGTGGCGTGAGGGAGGGGGAGAGAGGGGCAGCCGCCTCTTGTCCATTGAAAGGAGCCCAACATGGAGAAACAAGGGGGTCGGCATGGTTACCCCCTGCCCCCACCCACTCCTGAGCATTCCCCGGGCGCTGGGGCCACAGATTCTCGTACTCACCCCGGGTCCCAGGGCACTATGCTTGGGCCCAGCCAGGCAGCGCTGCTCTGGCCCAAGGGGGCTGTGCGGGCCACAGCGGTCATGCTCTGGCTCTCTGGGGTGAGGACAGAGCCCAGGTCCCTCTGCTTACCAGCGTGTGCCAGGCTGCCTCGCGCTAGTTCCAGCCCTCTCTGGGACAGTTCTTATTTTACTTTTTGGCCTTGCAATGATTGTATTGTATTTCTGTCATCCAAACGACTGGGGATTAGTCCTTAGGCAGTTTAGCCATTTCCTGGTTTTCTCCCAAACCAGCATGATGCGGGCACGGGGCAGATGCGGTCAGAGTTGCTGGACTGCACAGGCCAAGGAGCCACGTCTACACTGCCCGGGAAAATGGCAGGAACGTTGGGACTCCAGCAGGACCTGAGGGCATTAGCCTCGCACTCAGCAGACCCGGGATGGACCCAGCATAATTACAGTCCCCGGAGCACTGCCAGGATCAAATCCTGAGTGCAGAGCCGAGAGCAAGCCTTGAGCACGGCCTGGTGTGGCGCCATCTCGAAGCACTTCATATCCCCACACCAGCACTGTGTAGACCCCACACCAGCACTGCATAGACCCCACACTAAGCACTCGTGTAGACCTCACACCAGCACTGTGTAGACCCCACACCCAGCACTATGTAGACTCCACACCAGCACTGTGTAGACCCCACACCAGCACTGCGTAGACCTCACACCAGCACTGCGTAGACCCCACACCAGCATCTGTGTAGACCCCACACCAGCACTGCGTGAGACCTCACACCAGCACTGTAGGACCCCACAGCAGCACTGCATAGACCTCCACACCAGCACCGCGTAGACCCCACACACCAGCACTGTGTGGACCTCACACCAGCAGTGTAGACCCCAACACCAGCACTGCGTAGACCCCACACCAGTACTGTGTAGACCTCACACCAGCACTGCATAGACCTCACACCAGCACTGCATAGACCCCACACCAGCACTGTGTAGACCTCACACCAGCACTGTGTAGACCCCACATCCAGCACTGCATAGACCCTACACCAGCACTGCGTAGACCCCATACCAGCACTGTGTAGACCCCACACCCAGCATAGACCCCACACCAGCTGCATAGACCCCACACCAGCACTACCATGTGTAGCTCTGGACACCCTGAGTACCTCCAGGCACAAGGAACTTTTGTGAAGCAAAATAAGTGAGAGGGAAAAAGACACATATCTGGGGCCAGAACGATAGCACAGCGGGTAGGGCATTTGCCTTGCACGCCACCTGGTTCGATCCTGGTACCCCATATGGTCCCCGAGCACCACCAGGAGTAATTCCTGAGTAAAGAGTCAGGTAACCACTGAGCATTGCCAGGTGTGACCCAAAAAAGCCAAAAAAAGACATGTATCTAATGATCACCTAAGTGTGAAGTGTAGTGAAGTATAAGCATCCACAGTTGATGAGCAGACAAAACACTGGGCGGTGACGGTGCAGAAGGGAAGGCATTCGCCTTGCACACTGCTGACCTCGGGTTCAATCTCCAGCACAACAAAGGTCCCCCAAGCCCTGCCAGGAGTGATCCCTGAGTCAGGGGTAGGAGTAAACCCTGAGCACCACCAGGTGTGGCAAAAAGGAAGGAAGAAACGAAATGGACAGCAGAGAGAGAGAGAGAGAGAGAGAGAGAGAGAGAGAGAGAGAGAGAGAGAGAGAGAGAGAGAGAGAGAGGTTGTGATATTGCCTACACACACACACCTCAGACCCAGATTACAGTGGTGGTAAAGACACTGGAACCCACTTTTGCTGTAATGAGTAGCTCTCCCTCACACCACACCCCCACCAAAGAACTAGGATGGAAGAGGTGCTTATTGCAGCAACCTCCGGCAGATGCTAAAGCAGCCGCTTCCATACATGGCTTCAGCACGTGATTCCGGGGGACACTGAGTCACGGGGCAGGAAGGGCCTCTTCAGGGCTCCCCCCCTGACTCAGTTCAGCCCACAGATAAAGGGATCACTGACTTGGAGCCAATGACTAAACTGAAAATTAGCATTGAATAGCCTGAATGCGGAGCTGAGCACTCAGAGAGCAGCTAAGGCCATCTAAGTTGAGAGAGGGTCCTCGGGCAAGGACACCGGCCTCTCTCGGGCATCCCTATGAGTGATGTTGAGTGTAGAGCCCTTTGGGCCCACTAGAAGACGGGTCGAGCCGATAGTACCCAAGGTAGGGCACTTGCCTTGCGTACACTGACCCAGGTTCCGCCCCTGGCACCACAGAGGGTTCCCAGAGCCACACCAAGAGTGATCTCTGAGTTCAGTCGGGAGAAAGGCCTGAGTGCTGCAGCATGTCCCCCTCAGCCCCCAAAAAACAGGCAAAAAGGCTGCAATGAGGGTCTCAAGGCTAGTACAGTGCATAGGGCATTTGCCTTGCATGTAGCTCACCCAGGTCTGATCCCCAGTACCCTATATGCTACCCTGGCCCCATCAGGAGTATCCCCTAAGTGCAGAGCCAGGAGTAAGCTCTGTGTCTTCCAGGGATGTGTCCCGGCCGGCCTTTTCCCCCCCCTCCCCCCCCCCCCTCTCTCTCTCTCTCTCTCTCTCTCTCTCTCTCTCTCTCTCTCTCTCTCTCTCTCTCTCTCTCTCTTTCTTGAAAGAAAGAAAACAAAACAAAATTCCACTTCTGAGCTCAAAGAGAGAGAGCGAGAGAGAGGACACCCTGAGCATGTGTTGGACCTTTGAGTCTCCCTTAGTCTTCTTACCGAAGTGTTTTCTTTGGT
The DNA here is from genome assembly GCA_021461705.1 of Cryptotis parvus. Lineage (NCBI taxonomy): Eukaryota > Metazoa > Chordata > Mammalia > Eulipotyphla > Soricidae > Cryptotis > Cryptotis parvus. The sequence continues at coordinate 6,841 of JAJIBD010036313.1, forward strand.
GGACACTTGGCACGGCCCCTAGCGCCGCACGCCCACATGGATGGGCTTAACTGGTCTCCTGGGCCACCCGCTCCGCAGAGGCGTCCACTGAACCCTGAGACAGTGAGTAAACACCAATAGATGCAAGGGGAACCAGAAGCCCAGCTCAGCTTGTCCTGCCGACTCACCATCCCGCTGGGCAGTGTGGTCCCTTCCTGCCACACAAGCTAACACTCCAAGGGACAGCCGCTCTGAGCTGTGTGGTGGTGCGCTGCTCCCTGCTGGCCCCGAGAGCCCAGAGGATGAGCAGAGCCCAGGTGGCCAAGTTGTCTCTGAGAGTGAAGGCAGCAGAGCTGGGGAGCCTTGGGGTCCAGAACGGAGACCATCCTTACCAGCAGCTCACAGGGAGGCTTTTGGAGGGGCCCAGGAACAGGGTCATAGGGGGAAAGGGAGGAGGGTGTCGAAAAGACCAGAGCAGAGGCCGGGCGATAGTGCAGCAGGTAGGTGCTGTCTCTCATGGAAGCCAAGGTTTAGTCCTGGCCCTGATCCACGACACAGTAGCCCCAGGCACTGGTGTGACCCCCAAAACAAAAGAAGAAAGGAGGGGATCCAGGGCAGTCTGGAAGAGCCAAGGTGGCAGCGACCTCGGGCAAGAGAAGACGGTTCTGTGGACTAAATATTCGTTCCAGCGCCCCCACGCTCCGTCTGGCACTGCGCATCCTGGTGCCACGGCACTCCGACCAGCACAAGATCGCGCCGGGGACCCAGATCAGGAGGTGAGAGCCTGAGTCCAAGGCCAAGTTCAGATCCTGTGCTGAGTCTGTCCTGCAAAGGCGCCCAGCAGGGTGGGGACAAGTATCCTGAGCCCTGGGTGGTCAGGGATGGGGAGCCGGGTCACAGGCACCTGACCTGGGACCAGGAAAAGGCGAAGTCACCCCGCGGACCAGGATAAGGCTAGATGGTGAAAAACAAAACAAAATTCCACTTCTGAGCTCAAAGTCTTTCTCCTGCTAAGAGAATCCGCGGTGAGGGCGGGCCGAACCTGGCGCCGCACAGCTCTGACGCGCCTGGTCCAGAGCGCCTCCGGGTACGGTACCGCTGCCCGCGGCGGCCCCCAAATTCCCGGGCCCGAAGGGGCAGTCATCCAGCAATGGGGTGGGGCAGAACATAATAACTGTACCAGGTTTGGGGTCCTTCCCACCTCCCTCTACACTTTCAAAGTCTCCGCAGTCTAGTCTCTGCGCGCCCCCGGACCCCAGCCAGACCAGGTCAGCTGTTCCCGGGCGCTGCGGAGGTGAGGCCGAGCCCCAAGATCGACGGAGAGGCGCGCGGATGGGGTCCGGGGCGCTCGCTGACTGCGGCACGGAGCCGGCGGGTGGGTGAGGGAAAGGTCGAGGGGAGGCTGGAGTGCAATTAGCTGAGGCGCACAGACGGCGGGCGGGGCGGCACGGGCGGAGTGCCCCTGGGCGGCGGCTGGATCCGGGCGCCCCAGGAGGCGCATCGGACGGCGGGGCGCGGCCTGGAGGGCGCGGCCCGCTGCCATTGGCGGTGTCCTGGGAAGGGGGACCGCGGGGTGGGGGCGGGCGGAGGCCTGAGTGAGCCCTCCTGGGGCCCTCCCGGCCCCGCAGTCCCAGCCGTTCTCCGAGAACCCTGAGCCGTGAGCGGCAGAGTCGCCGCGCCATGAGGAGCGGCACATCCAGGCGGGCCAGTGCGGAAACCTTTAGATCGGAACCAAGCAGGGCGCAAGCGGGGGCCGGGGCTCACTCCCCAGCCAGCCGCGCCGGCGCCACCCCTCTGCCTCCTGGCCTCAGCCCCGCGGAGTCCCGGGAAAGGCGCCGAGGGACGAGGGGAGTCGCGGGCGTCGGGGCGCGGGGTCCGCCGCCCCCAACCCGTTTCTTGAGAGGGGCCCCGGAGCGCCTGAATTGCGCGTCCCGCGGCGCCCTGGGCTCCGGAGTTCTGATAGCCCTGTCCCCCACCCCTGTCCCCCTCTTGTCGCCCTGCACCAGTTTTTGGGAAGTGATCAGCGACGAGCACGAGAGCATCGGCCCGGCCGGAGGCTACGTGGGCGAGTCCGCGCTGCAGCTGGAGCGGATCCAACGTCCACAACAATGAGTCATCCTGTGAGTAGCCAGCGCGACTCCCACTCACCCCCCTCCTCCCACCCCCGGCCCCGGCCTGACCCCCCACCCTCGCCTGGTCCCCGGCCATCCCCTACTTTGGACCTCTCAGTGATGACAGGAAAAATTTTTCCACATAGAAACCATGGTTACCCCCGAGATCGCAAAGGACACCCGATCTGCCTCGCTCGCTCCCCTGGGCAAACCCGCCCCGGTTGATTTTCAAACAGCTGCTTGGGACAAGCTCCCTTCTGAGGTCTTGAACCAGACAATACGTTAAAGCCTCAGAAGCCAACTTGGTGGGAGGCGTCTGCCTGCCGTATCCACCCCGATTTGAAAATCTTGCTCTTAATGGGGGGGAAAGGGGGATAGTACAGCACTCCTTTTCTGGCCTGGTTTAGCCCTTCCAGCGTACCTTAGTACTTATACCCCTGGAGGCAGAAAACTACAGGCACTTTAGAGTCTATGATGGGAGTACGGAAAGTTGCTAAACTGTGGTTTATCCACGTTCGGGAGTTTACTACCCTGCCTGGATATCTGTTTGTACAATGCAGCTACTATTATTGTTGTTATTATTGTTAATATTATGATTATTCCACACGGCAGAGCCTGCAAGCTACCCGTGTTGTAGTTGATATGACAAACCCAGTAACAATTATAGACCTCATTCCCATGACCAGAAGGAATGGTTTGAGGCTCTTTCATGTTCCTGTAGCGAACAGATGCCCTGGCTACACTAGCATGTGACGGGACATATGAAGTGATATAGGTGCCTCACTTGAGCAAACGGATAACAACGGGAAGACAAGGTTCAAGTGATGATGATGATGATGATATTGATGTTGATGATGATGATAATTTTTGCTTTTTTGGGTCACACCGAGCAATGTTTAGGGTTACTCCTGGCTCTGCACTCAGGAATTGCTCCCTTGGGGTGCTCTGAATCGCAAGGGATGCCAGGATGGAATCCAGGTCGGCCACTGGCAAGGCCTTAAATTTCAGCCGCACTAAGGGCTCTGGACCTAAATTTTATTATAATGCCCTCACAAAAACAACCACCATAAAAACAAAACAAACAAAAAGTCAAACCAAAATTTCCAAAACGGGCTAGAGCACAGCACAGCAGGTAGGAGCTCCCACTCAGGAGATCCTGAGTGCAGGGACAGGAGTAACCCCCTAGTACAGGCGCGGTGACCCAAAACCAGAAACCCAGTGGGAGTAAAAAAAAACTGCCCTGGAGCACATCCAGAATGCGGCGTAGTTAGGGTTTAGTCATTCTTGGCTCATTACTTCCTGTCGCTGACCACACACAAGAACGGGAGAAAGAAGAGAGTAGCTGCTAGCATCCATGCAGCAGCTAGAACTGCGGGGCAACAAAGACCAACGTCCTAGACAGCACCGAGGAAGGTTCTAGTGGGCGTCGTACTCAAGTTCGAGCGTAAGTGCACTAAACTTCTAGTGTAAGTCACTTACACTAAACTTCTAGTTTAAGTGCTCAACTTTATCAAAACAGTGCTCCTGCACGAGCTGGATTTGTACACAGCAGTGACAGGAATATTACTCAGAGTCACACGCCAAGCCTCAAAGTTGCTTTTGTCCCGTGGGCAGGCCAGGCGCTGACAAGTGAAAACTGCTCCTTGCTGCCAATACAGTGCCATTGAGTTCACATAGGCGTGTGTGTGTATGTATGTGCGCTGCAAGTAAGGGAGTGTGGAGCAGAAAGAACGCCCACAGCCTCCTGGGTTTGCCCCAACACATGGCCCTCACTGCCCTGCGTAGCTGGCGCTTTCCTGGCAGGAGAGAGCGGCTGAGCTGGCACATGCAGGGAAGTCAGACTCTCATCCAGCTCTTCCTGTGCTACCCGCCAGGGCTGGTTTCCCAGGGATGACGTGGTGAAGTGGATCACGGGGCCCCTCGTAGCCCGGCCTTGTGATTCTGAGGAAGCCAGTGAAAGCCCCGGCCCCTGCCACCCAGCCGCGGAATTGTTAGAGGAAGTCCATTATTCTCAAGCTGAAGTAAATTTCTGGTGGGTGGCCTGTGCTTTCTTCCAGCTCAGAAATACGCGCCCAGGGCGGCCCCTCGTGGATCTGGAGCCGCACATGGACAGTGTGCGCCTGGCCTTTTTGGCCAGCTCTTCCGGCCAGACAACTTTATTTTGGTAGGTTCCATCTCCCGTGCTCCCTCTCTCTTCCCTCACAAACATCTGATCCTGTGCCACGAGGCCAAAGCATCACACGAGGGCTTGGAGCCGTAGAGCGGCTGCATTACACAAGGCCCCATATGACCTGCCAAGCCCCACCAGCTCTTT
>JAJIBD010036314.1:0-18870 GCA_021461705.1 Cryptotis parvus
GGTTGGATCCCCAGCACCTCGTGTTCCTTGGAGCATCTCTGGGAACAGTCCCAAACATTGAGCCCAGAGAAACCCCTGAGCATTGCCGTGTGTGGCAAAACAACAAAACTCTACAAAGATTTGAAGGAATCAAATTTTGTCTCTTATTACTTTTCAACCTTTTGTGTGTTTGTTACCTTCGGCAGTGCTCTGGAGGCCTGGGGTCACTCCAGAAATTCTTGGGCAACCAGACAGTTAAGTGCTGGGCGCCAGGATGCAGCACAGCCCGGAGATTATCCCTTCACCCTGGTGGTACTGGGTTTGCCTCCAGGGATACACTGGTGATAATCAATGCTCAGTTATCGTGTGGTACCAGGACAGAACCAGGGCCAGCCACATGCACTTGATCACTTGAATCCCGTTATTCATCGATTTGCTCGAGCGGGCACCAGTAACATTTCCTTTGGACCCTATCACGTGCCAATATAGCCCAATGGCATCTGGTTGGATTCAGGAATATGAAGAGCCTCAAACCGTTCCTTCAGGGTCTTATCAGAAGTCCCACCATCTTGTAGGTGGGCGGCCACGTGATCTTTTTGACATCTCGTGGGATCCAGTCGGTAACGGCTCTAGTCCGCGGTTGTCTCCAAATCGCATTACATGTCCAGCCCATCTGATTTTCGATGCCTTGGCAAACGAGACAGCGTCCCTGATTCTGGAATAGCGACGAAGGTCAGAACTCCGATTCCCTTCACTCAGCCACATGCAGGGCTGTTAATCTCTTACAGTCCCTCCATCCCTACTTCTCAACCTTCTTCAACTTGTGAATTGTCTGGTTACTCCCGATTCCTTTGAAAAATGTGTTTTAATGGGGGGTTGAAGTGATAGTACAGTGGGTGGGTGGTTGCCTTGCATGTGACCAGTCAATTTCCTTCCTTAGCACCCTATATGGTCCCTTGAACCTCATCAGAAGGAATCCCTAAACACTGAGACAGAAGTAAGCCCAGAGTACTGCTGGATGTGACCTCCAAGATAAGTAAAAATTAAAATCATGGCTAAAGAAAAGTACATAACACAAAATGTACCCCCTACACATTTTTGGGGGGTCATGCCCAGCCATGCACTGAAATTACTCCTGATGGTCCTTAGGGAACCATATAGGATGCCAAGGATTGAACCACGATGTATGTTTCCAGATCCCACCCTAAACATTTTCACTGAAGTCCAGCATATTCACAATATTGTGCAATAAATCTCCAAAACTTTTTATCTTGCAAAACTCACCTACCATTTTATAATGTTTCACGGGGCCAGAGGTGATAGCTCAGCAGGTAGAGAGTTTGTCTTGCTTGTGGCCGACCCAGGTTTGATCTGTGGATCCCATATGGTCCTCTGAGCACTGCCAGGATTCCTGAGTGCAGAATGAGAAATTCTGAACATTGCTGGGTGTGACCAAAAAAAAAGTTTTATTTTCAGCTTTTTATTTAGGCATAATTGCTGTATTAGTTTCAGATATACAACAAAATGATTCAATATTTGTATATATTACAAGCGATCACCAAGATAGACATGTCACCATACATTGACACCATTGAGTCCTTTTTCAAAAAATTAATTTACTTTTTAATTTATTGGCAGTGACTTACAAAGCTGTTGAGAACAGACATTCGGACAGCCCGATGTTCCAAGGCCAAACCCAGCTCTGTGTCAGCATCCAGCAATGACCCAAAGTCTCTGTCATCTATTGCTTTTAAATCAAAACTATGTAAATATTATTTTTCTGAAAATATAAGTGATCTGATTCCTTTTTCTTCGTAAGCCCTGTTTTGAGACTGTTCATTGTGTATAGAAGCAATGACATACTGGGATTAATTCTACAAAGGGAAATAACTAACAGTTTGGGTTTTCTCAGTAAAACCTCCATGTTAGCTCTCTGGGACCCAGCAGCCACTTGGCCTCCTTGCCATACTACTGGCAACAATCCCATGATCATCAGAATGTTGTAGGCATGAAAGGCTAACAGTCTTTAGCCTACAGTCAAACGACAATCAGTTTCTGGCTGGCTACAGGCAGATAGACTACAATCCGTTTCTAGCTGACTATAGTCAGATGGACTACAATCAGCCTCTGGCTGACTACAGCCAAACAGACTAGAATCAGCCTCTGGCTGACTACAGCCAGACAGACTAGAATCAGCCTCTGGCTGACTACAGCCAGACAGACTACAATCAGCCTCTGGCTAACTACAGCCAGACAGACTACAATCAGCCTCTGGCTGACTACAGCCAGACAGACTACAATCAGCCTCTGGCTGACTACAGCCAGACAGACTAGAATCAGCCTCTGGCTGACTACAGCCAGACAGACTACAATCAGCCTCTGACTGACTACAGTCAGACAGACTACAATCAGCCTCTGGCTGACTACAGACAGACAGACTACAATCAGCCTCTGGCTGACTACAGCCAGACAGACTACAATCAGCCCTGAGCATGCATGCGGACTCTTCATGAAGGACGATTGCTTCATGAATAGAGTCTCAATCTCACTATCTGCACTGGAAATAGGCAAAGTGGGAAAAGATTAAAATCCTGCAATTTACTGCAATATGGATGCAATAGCATATTCTCACTCATCAGTGCTAAACAGAATAATATAAAACAGGTATGGAAGGCTTCAAAGGTGGGCACACCCTTGAACCAGACCCCAGAAGGGAAGGAGAGAGATGGAGAGGGAGGAACATAGGGACAGGTTCTGGGGCCTTGACCGAGGCTGTGACATAGAGGGAGAGAGAGAGAGAGAGAGAGAGAGAGAGAGAGAGAGAGAGAGAGAGAGAGAGAGAGAGAGAGCCGCCAGGACACACTTAGGAGCCGCTGGCTGTTCCGCAGAGGCTGTGAGCTCCCTGGGGCTGAGGAAACTAACTCTGCAGTCCAGAGAGCTGGTGGCTCTGCCACCATTTCCATGTAGAACAAAACAGGCCACAGGTGAACACACCCACGAGGCCTGGTGCCGTTCCCAGGGGGGGTCAGTAATTCCATAAAAACAGTGTTTTCTAATAATACATCCTGGCTTCTTGTCTAGGGATATTTATTTTTGTTCTGGGAAACTAACAGAGTGTGGCGTGAGGGGAGGGGAGAGAGGGCAGCCGCCTCTTGTCCATTGAAAGGAGCCCAACATGGAGAAACAAGGGGGTCGGCATGGTTACCCCCTGCCCCCACCCACTCCTGAGCATTCCCGGGCGCTGGGGCCACAGATTCTCATACTCACCCCGGGTCCCAGGGCACCATGCTTGGGCCCAGCCAGGCAGCGCTGCTCTGGCCCAAGGGGGCTGTGCGGCCACAGCGGTCATGCTCGGGCTCTCTGGGGTGAGGACAGAGCCCAGGTCCCTCTGCTTACCAGCGTGTGCCAGGCTGCCTCCGCGCTAGTTCCAGCCCTCTCTGGGACGGTTCTTATTTTACTTTTGGCCTTGCAATGATTGTATTGTATTTCTGTCATCCAAACGACTGGGGATTAGTCCTTAGGCAGTTTAGCCATTTCCTGGTTTTTCTCCCAAACCAGCATGATGCGGGCACGGGGCAGATGCGGTCAGAGTTGCTGGACTGCACAGGCCAAGGAGCCACGTCTACACTGCTCGGAAAATGGCAGGAACGTTGGGACTCCAGCAGGACCTGAGGGCATTAGCCTCGCACTCAGCAGACCCGGGATGGACCCAGCATAATTACAGTCCCGGAGCACTGCCAGGATCAAATCCTGAGTGCAGAGCCGGGAGCAAGCCTTGAGCACGGCCTGGTGTGGCGCCATCTCGGAAGCACTTCATATCCCCACACCAGCACTGTGTAGACCCCACACCAGCACTGCATAGACCCCACACAAGCACTGCGTAGACCTCACACCAGCACTGTGTAGACCCCACACCCAGCACTATGTAGACTCCACACCAGCACTGTGTAGACCCCACACCAGCACTGCGTAGACCTCACACCAGCACTGCGTGGACCCCACACCAGCACTGTGTAGACCCCACACCAGCACTGCGTAGACCTCACACCAGCACTGTGTAGACCCCACAGCAGCACTGCATAGACCTCCACACCAGCACTGCGTAGACCCCACACCAGCACTGTGTGGACCTCACACCAGCAGTGTAGACCCCACACCAGCACTGCGTAGACCCCACACCAGCACTGTGTAGACCTCACACCAGCACTGCATAGACCTCACACCAGCACTGCATAGACCCCACACCAGCACTGTGTAGACCTCACACCAGCACTGTGTAGACCCCACATCCAGCACTGCATAGACCCTACACCAGCACTGCGTAGACCCCATACCAGCACTGTGTAGACCCCACACCCAGCATAGACCCCACACCAGCGCTGCATAGACCCCACACCAGCACTACCATGTGTAGCTCTGGACACCCCTGAGTACCTCCAGGCACAAGGAACTTTTGTGAAGCAAAATAAGTGAGAGGAAAAAAAGACACATATCTGGGGCCAGAACGATAGCACAGCGGGTAGGGCATTTGCCTTGCACGCCGACCTGGGTTCGATCCTGGCACCCCATATGGTCCCCCGAGCACCACCAGGAGTAATTCCTGAGTAAAGAGTCAGGGGGTAACCACTGAGCATTGCCAGGTGTGACCCAAAAAGCCAAAAAAAAAAAGACATGTATCTAATGATCACCTAAGTGTGAAGTGTAGTGTGAAGTATAAGCATCCACAGTTGATGAGCAGACAAAACACTGGGCGGGGGCGGGTGCAGAAGGGAGGGCATTCGCCTTGCACACTGCTGACTCGGGTTCAATCTCCAGCACAACAAAAGGTCCCCAAGCCCTGCCAGGGAGTGATCCCTGAGTCAGGGGTAGGAGTAAACCCTGAGCACCACCAGGTGTGGCAAAAGGAAGGAAGAAACGAAATGGACAGCGAGAGAGAGAGAGAGAGAGAGAGAGAGAGAGAGAGAGAGAGAGAGAGAGAGAGAGAGAGAGAGAGAGAGGTTGTGATATTGCCTACACACACACACTCAGACCCAGATTACAGTGGTGGTAAAGACACTGGAACCCACTTTTTGCTGTAATGAGTAGCTCTCCCTCACACCACACCCCACCAAAGAACTAGGATGGAAGAGGTGCTTATTGCAGCAACCTCCGGCAGATGCTAAAGCAGCCGCTTCCATACATGGCTTCAGCACGTGATTCCGGGGACACTGAGTCACGGGGCAGGAAGGGCCTCTTCAGGGCTCCCCTCCCTGACTCAGTTCAGCCCACAGATAAAGGGATCACTGACTTGGAGCCAATGACTAAACTGAAAATTAGCATTGAATAGCCTGAATGCGGAGCTGAGCACTCCAGAGAGCAGCTAAGGCCATCTAAGTTGAGAGGGGTCTCGGGCAAGGACACCGGCCCTCTCTCGGGCATCCCTATGAGTGATGTTGAGTGTAGAGCCCTTTGGGCCCTACTAGAAGACGGGGTCGGAGCGATAGTACCCAAGGTAGGGCACTTGCCTTGCGTGCCACTGACCCAGGTTCCGTCCCTGGCACCACAGAGGGTTCCCAGAGCCACACCAAGAGTGATCTCTGAGTTCAGTCGGGAGAAAGGCCTGAGTGCTGCAGCATGTCCCCCCTCAGCCCCCAAAAAACAGGCAAAAAAGGCTGCAATGAGGGTCTCAAGGCTAGTACAGTGCATAGGGCATTTGCCTTGCATGTAGCTCACCCAGGTCTGATCCCCAGTACCCTATATGCTACCCTGGGCCCCATCAGGAGTATCCCCTAAGTGCAGAGCCAGGAGTAAGCTCTGTGTCTTCCAGGATGTGTCCCGGCCGCCTCTGCCTCTCTCTCTCTCTCTCTCTCTCTCTCTCTCTCTCTCTCTCTCTCTCTCTCTCTCTCTCTCTCTCTCTCTCTCTTTCTTGAAAGAAAGAAAACAAAACAAAATTCCACTTCTGAGCTCAAAGAGAGAGAGCGAGAGAGAGGACACCCTGAGCATGTGTTGGACCTTTGAGTCTCCCCGACTGTCTTCTTACCGGAAGTGTTTTCTTTGGTGGACACTTGGCACAGCCCTAGCGCCGCACGCCCACATGGATGGGCTTAACTGGTCTCCTGGGCCACCCTCGCCCGCAGAGGCGTCCACTGAACCCTGAGACAGTGAGTAAACACCAATAGATGCAAGGGAACCAGAAGCCCAGCTCAGCTTGTCCTGCCGACTCACCATCCCGCTGGGCAGTGGGGTCCCTTCCTGCCACACAAGCTAACACTCCAAGGGGACAGCCGCTCTGAAGCTGTGTGGTGGTGCGGCCTGCTCCTGCTGGCCCCGAGCCCAGAGGATGAGCAGAGCCCAGGTGGCCAAGTTGTCTCTGGGAGAGTGAAGGCAGCAGAGCTGGGAGCCTTGGGGTCCAGAACGGAGACCATCCCTTCACCAGCAGCTCACAGGGAGGCTTTTGGAGGGGCCCAGGAACAGGGTCATAGGGGGAAAGGGAGGAGGGTGTCGAAAAGACCAGAGCAGAGGCCGGGCGATAGTGCAGCAGGTAGGTGCTGTCTCTCGCGGGGAAGCCAAGGTTTAGTCCTGGCTCCCTGATCCACGACACAGTAGCCCCGGGCACTGCTGGTGTGACCCCAAAACAAAAGAAGAAAGGAGGGGATCCAGGGCAGTCTGGAAGAGCCAAGGTGGCAGCGACCTCGGGCAAGAGAAGACGGTTCTGTGGACTAAATATTCGTTCCAGCGCCCCCACGCTCCGTCTGGCACTGCGCGTCCTGGTGCCCGGCGCACTCCGACCAGCACAAGATCGCGCCCGGGGGACCCAGATCAGGAGGGGTGAGAGCCTGAGTCCAAGGCCAAGTTCAGATCCTGTGCTGAGTCTGTCCTGCAAAGGGCGCCCAGCAGGGTGGGGACAAGTATCCTGAGCCCTGGGTGGTCAGGGATGGGGAGCCGGGTCACAGGCACCTGACCTGGGACCAGGAAAAGGCGAAGTCACTCCGCGGACCAGGATAAGGCTAGATGGTGAAAACAAAACAAAATTCCACTTCTGAGCTCAAAGTCTTTCTCCTGCTAAGAGAGAATCCGCGGTGAGGGCGGCGGAACCTGGCGCCGCACAGCTCTGACGCGCCCGGTCCAGAGCGCCTCCGGGTACGGTACCCGCTGCCCGCGGCGGCCCCCAAATTCCCGGCCCGAAGGGGCAGTCATCCAGCAATGGGGGTGGGGGCAGAACATAATAACTGGGGTACCAGGTTTGGGGTCCTTCCCACCTCCCTCTACACTTTCAAAGTCTCCGCAGTCTAGTCTCTGCGCGCCCCCCCGGACCCCAGCCAGGACCAGGTCAGCTGTTCCCGGGGCGCTGCGGGCGGTGAGGCCGGAGCCCCAAGATCGACGGAGAGGCGCGCGGGATGGGGTCCGGGGCGTTCGCTGACTGCGGCACGGAGCCGGCGGTGGGTGAGGGAAAGGTCGAGGGGAGGCTGGGGTGCAATTAGCTGGAGGCGCACAGACGGCTGGGGGGGGGCGGCACGGAGGGGAGGCCCCCGGGCGGCGGCTGGATCCGGGCGCCCCAGGGAGGCGCACGGACGGCGGGGGGCGCGGCCCGGAGGGGGGCGCGGCCCGCTGCCATGGCCGGTGCGTCCCGGGGAAGGGGGACCGCGGGGTGGGGGGCGGGCGGAGGCTCGGGTGAGCCCCGGGGCCCCTCCGGCCCCGCAGTCCCAGCCGCCGTCCCGAGAACCTGAGCCGCGAGCGCAGAGTCGGCCGCGCCATGAGGGAGATCGTGCACATCCAGGCGGGCCAGTGCGGAAACCAGATCGGAACCAAGGTGGGCCGCGCGGGGGCCGGGCTCGGGGCTCCCCAGCCAGCCGCGCCGGCGCCACCCTCTGCTGCGCTCCCGGCTCCGGGCCCCGCGGAGTCCCGGGAAAGCGGCGCCGAGGGCCGAGGGGAGTCGCGGCGTCGGGGCGCGGGGTCCGCCGCCCCCAACCCGGCTGGGAGGGGCCCCGGAGCGCCTGGAATTCGCGTCCCGCGGCGCCCTGGGCTCTCCGGGGGGTTCTGATAGCCTCGTCCCCACCCCGTCCCCTTTGTCGCCCCGCACCAGTTTTGGGAAGTGATCAGCGACGAGCACGGCATCGACCCGGCCGGAGGCTACGTGGGCGAGTCCGCGCTGCAGCTGGAGCGGATCAACGTCTACTACAATGAGTCATCCTGTGAGTAGCCAGCGCGACCCCACTCACCCCCTCCCACCCCCCGGCCCCGGCCTGACCCCGCCGGCCTCGCCTGGTCCCCGGCCATCCCCACTTTGGACCTCGCGATGGCCAGGAAAACTTTTTTCCACATAGAAACTACGGTTAGTTCTCCGGAGATCGCAAAGGACACCCGACTCCGCCCTCGCTCGCTCCCCCCCGGGGGGCGAAATCCGCCCTCGGTTGATTTTCAAACAGCTGCTTGGGACCGCTCCCCCTTCTGAGGTCTTGAACCAGACAATACGTTAAAGCCTCAGAAGCCAACTTGGTGGGAGGCGTCTGCCTGCCGCACTCCACCCCGATTTGAAAATCTTGCTCTTAATGCGGGGGAAAGGGGGGATATTGCAAAGCACTCCCTTCTTCTGGCCTGGTTTAGCCCTTCCAGCGTACCTTAGTACCTTATACCCCTGGAGGCTGAAAACTACAGGCACTTTTAGAGTCTATGATGGGAGTACGGAAAGTTGCTAAACTGTGGTTTATCCACGTTCGGGAGTTTATTACCCTGCCTGGATATCTGTTTGTACAATGCAGCTACTATTATTGTTGTTGTTATTGTTATTATTATTATGATTATTCCACACGGCAGAGCCTGCAAGCTACCCGTGTTGTAGTTGATATGACAAAACCCAGTAACAATTATAGACCTCATTCCCATGACCTGAAGGAATGGTTTGAGGCTCTTCATGTTCCTGCAGCGAACAGATGCCCTTGGGCTACACTAGCATGTGACGGGACATATGAAGATGTTACTGGTGCCGGCTTGAGCAAATCGATTAACAACGGGAAGACAAGTGATACAAGTGATGATGATGATGATGATGATATTGATGTTGATGATGATGATAATTTTTGCTTTTTGGGTCACACCGAGCAATGTTTAGGGGTTACTCCTGGCTCTGCACTCAGGAATTGCTCCTTGGGGTGCTCTAGGTACCGTATGGGATGCCAGGGATGGAATCCAGGTCGGCCACTGGCAAGGCCTTAACTGCCGTACTAAGGCTCTGGACCTAAATTTTTTTATTATAATGCCCCTCACAAAAACAACCACCATAAAAACAAAACAAACAAAAAGCTCCAAACCAAAAAAAAAAAATCTCCAAAACGGGGCTAGAGCAATAGCACAGCAGGTAGGAGCCCCACCAGGAGTGATCCCTGAGTGCAGAGCCAGGGAGTAACCCCTGTGCACAGGCGGGTGTGACCCAAAACCAGAAACCCAGTGAGCAAACAAAAACTGCCCTGGAGAGACATCCAGAATGCGGCAGAAGCTAGGGTTTAGTCATTCTTGGCTCATTGGCTTCCTGCCGCTTGACCACACAAGAACGGGGAGAGCAGAGAGAGCTGCTAGCAATTTTATCCATGCAGCAGCTAGAACTGCAGGGCACCAAAGACCAACGTCCTAGACAGCACCGAGGAAGGTTCTAGTGTAAGTGCCTGCACTAAGCTTCTAGTGTAAGTGCACTAAACTTCTAGTGTAAGTCACTTACACTAAACTTCTAGTTTAAGTGCCTGCTAAACTTTACTCTCAACAGTGCTCCTGACTGCGAGCTGGATTTGCACACAGCAGGACAGGAATATTAGCGCCCTTCCCTGTAGAGTCACACCAAGCCTCAAAGTTGCTTGTCCGTGGGCAGGCCAGGCGCTGACAAGTGAAAACTGCTCCCCTTGCTGCCAATACAGTGCCATTGAGTTCACATAGGCGTGTGTGTGTATGTGTGTATGTGGCGTGTGCGAGTGAGTAGGAGCAGAAAGAACGCCACAGCCTCCTGGGGTTTGCCCCAACACATGGCCCTCACTGCCCTGCAGCTGGCGCTTCCTGGCAGGAGAGAGGTGCGGGCTGAGCTGGCACATGCAGGAAGTCAGGAGACTCTCATCCAGCTCTTCCTGTGCTACCCGCCAGGGCTGGTTTCCGCAGGGATGACGGTGGTGAAGTGGATCACGGGGGCCCCTCGTGTGCCCGGGTTTTGTGATTCTGAGGAAGCCAGTGAGCCCCCGGCCCCTGCCACTCCAGCTGCTGGGAATTGTTAGAGGAAGTCCATTATTCTCAAGCTGAAGTAACCCCTGGTGGGTGGCCTGTGCTTTCTTCCAGCTCAGAAATACGTGCCCAGGGGCGGCCCTCGTGGATCTGGAGCCGGGCACCATGGACAGTGTGCGCTCTGGGCCTTTTGGCCAGCTCTTCCGGCCAGACAACTTTATTTTTTGGTAGGTTCTATCTCCCGTGCTCCCTCTCTCTTCCCTTTACAAACATCTGATCCTGTGCCACGAGTCAAAGCATCACACGGAGGGTTTGGAGCCGTGGGCGGCTGCATTACACAAGGCCCACATGACCCAAGCCCCCACCAGCTCTTTTGGTCCCCAAAGTGCACCAGGAGCGATCCCTCGATGCAGAGCCAGGAGTAAGACCTGCGCTTCCTAGGTATGCTCCACCCCCCCAGACAACAACAAACACTCCATCACGTGGACTGGAAGTGTTTAGGATGGTTTCCCTGGGGCCCAGCAGCATCACAGACTTGGTTTACTGTGGTTTTCCCTGAGGCTGGTAACCCTGTATTGCTCAATGAATTCCTACCCCTGATTGTAAATGATCTTCAAAAATTAGACTGGGGAGCAGAGCAATAGATAGTTATTAGGGTGTTGCCTTGCATGCAGCTTACCTGGGTTCAATTCCTGGCATCCCATAAGTGCGCTGAGCACTGTCAGGAGTGATCCCTGAGTGCAGAGACAGGAGTACCCCTGAGCATTGCCGGGTCCTCCCCAAATTAAAACATTACAAAATAAGTCACGGGTTGGGAGTGCTGCTCCAGCCGCCGAGCCCTGGGCTTAGTCCCTGTGGCCCATGAGGAGCCTTTCCCCGCCCAGCATTGTCAGGTGTGGCCCTGGCCCCAAGGATCACGGGCCCGGCCCCACAGTAACACCACAAGCTGGATAGTAACCATTCTGCCCTCCTGCTAAAGACACCTTGATCCTTACTTGTTACCCCGCCACACTCGATTACCTGCTTTGGGTTTCTACATGGTCATCTTTTTACTTTTTTTCTTGGGAGGGGGCATTGTGCCCATGCAGAGCGGTGCCCTGGGCATACTCCTCGCTCTGTGCTCAGGGATCAGCCCAGCGGTACCCTGGGCATACTCATGGCTCTGTGCTCAGGGATCAGCCCAGAGGTGCCATGGGCGTACTCATGGCTCTGTGTTCAGGGATCTGTTTTTGCAAGCTCAGGGGACCAGAATGGTGTCAAGGACTGAGCCAGGATTGCCACAAGCAAGGCAAGTGCCTGTCCCTGGTACTCTCCCCAGCCCTGCTTTTGGTCATCTTTAAACATCAGTGTTCTTAATCTACCTTTGTTTAAGAGTCTCTACGGTCTCTTTTTCTGCCCTCCATAGAAAGTTGGTCTGGGGACGGAGAGATAGTCGGTGGCTAGGGCATTTGCTTTGCATGCAGCTGACTCAGGTTCGGTCCCCGGCATCCCATATGGTCCCCCCACTCAGTGCCAGGAGTAATTTCTGAGCACAGAGCCAGGAAGTAACCCCTGAGCATCGCCGGGTGTGACCCAAAAAGCAAAAACAGCAACAAAAAATAAAACTTGGTCTGCTTTTTCCTTAAAACACTGTAGATGAGTTAGGAAGATACAGTGCCATTGAGGTTTGGATTCTTAGGATTAGGCAAATCCTCCCCCACCTGCTCCTATAAGAAAAAATGGGCTGGGTGATAGTATAGCAGCTGGGACACTTGCCTTGCATGCGGCCAACCAGGGTTATGTCCCTAGCACCTTATATGATCCCCCAAGCCACCAGGAGTGACCCGGAGCATAGAGCCAGGAGTAAGCCATGAACACTGCCAGGGATGTGGTTCAAAAATAAAACAAAAGGGCCAGAGCCATAGTCCAGCGGGTAAGGCGTTTGCCTTGCACGTGGCTGGCCCAGGTTCGATCCTGGCATCCCATATGGTCCCCGAGCACCGCCAGGAGTAATTCCTGAGTGCAGAGCCAGGGAGAAACCTCTGAGCATTGCCGGATGTGACCAAAAAAATAAAATAAAATAAAATAAAACAAAACCATGTCTGCCCCAACCCCCTGAAACTGCTAGCAAAGATGCTCTTAGTGGCACTGGCTCATGTCGCCTCAGAGAGACGTAAGTGGAATCAGAATCCCTTTTCTGGTTTCATTTTTGCATTTTACATCACACCTTCCAGTGCTCAGGGCCTACTCCTGGCGTGGCTCAGGGGACCATGTAGGGCACTGAACCCAGGATGTGCCTGACTCACCCTCCATTAACTGTGGCCCCAAGGAGTCAGAATTTTTTTTTTTTGCTTTTGGGCCACACCCGGCAATGCTCAGGGGTTTCTCCTGGCTCTGCACTCAGGAATTACTCCTGGCAGTGCCCAGGGGACCATATGGGATGCCGGGAATCGAACCCGGGCCTGCATGGGCCAGCCACGTGCAAGGCAAACGCCCTACCCGCTGGGCTATCGCTCCGGCCCCAGGAGTCAGAATCTTAAAAGATTTTATGCTACAGAAATTAATTACCACGCCGCACCTGTCACTACGCGGTGAGACACTGGTGGAGAGTTAATGGCGTCCCCGCCTGCTGATGTCCCACACAAACCTGCCGGAGAAGGGCAGTTTCTGATAGCTTGTTGCAGTGTTTGGTCACCTCTGACACCTCACATAGGCCAGATCGGGGCTCGCTGGTGTCCCTTTCCTCACATATGAAAACCTAAATTTCTGATCAAATTCAGCTTGTCCATGATGAACCTATAACAAAATCAACTTCTATGTAAAATGGAGTAGACTTTAATAATTATGTACCAAACCTAGACCAATTTAAGTTCATTGGCAAAACATTAGAAGTATGTCTCTTTTTTTTTCGTTTTGGGTCACACCAAAAAGAAATGCTCAGGGTTATTCCTGGCTCTACACTCAGGAATTACTCCTGGCACTGCGTGGGGACAATATGGGATGCCGGGGTTGAACCCGGGTCCTGCTGCATGCAAGGCAAATGCCCTACCCGCTGGACTATCGCTCTGGCCCAGAAATATGTTTTCTAATGTTTCAGTTATAATAATTCAGTTGTAAGATGTTATAACTTCCTAATTCAGTTATAAGATGAGGCTGATAGTCCAGTGGGTAGGGCATTTGCCTCGCATGCAGCCGACCGGATTCGATTCCCAACATCCCATACGGACCCCATGCGTTGTCAGGAGTAATTTCTGAGTGCAGAGCTAGAAGTAACTCCTGGGCATTGCTGAGTTGTGCCCTAAAACAAAAGCAACAACAAAAATTTAGTTATAAGAAAAAGAACCATTTTCTCTTTCTGTATATCGTGTTCCCAAGTTTTTATTCAATATAAAGAACAAAGGAAAGTGGGTTGGAGGCGATAGCCCAGCGGGTAGGGCGTTTGCCTTGCGCGACTGGCCTGTGCCGGCCCGGGTTCGATCCCGGCATCCCCCATATGGTCCCCTGAGCACCGCTAGGGAGTAATTCCTGAGTGCAGAGCCAGGAGTAACCCATGAGCGTCGCCGGGTGTGACCCAAAAAGCAAAAAAAAAAAAAAAAAAAAAAAGACAAAGGAAAGAGCTGGGTGACTTGAAGGAAAATAGGCAATCAGTGTTTCAGAAGCAGAGATTCTCGGCCTGTCCAGATAGGCCCTCAGCTGGGCAGCTGCGAGATGACCTCAGTAAGGCAGCAGCAGGTCATGAGACAAAAGCACACATTGGAGCTGGGGGAACAGTCAGAGACAGTCATTAAGTTCCATGACTGGCATGTCACAGCTGCATTTGATACCGGTCCCATGTGGTCCCCTGAGCACCACAGGGTCTGAGTAGCTCTGCATTCTCGGGCCCGCAGTAAGCCAGTGAACTCCACTCCGCTCACAACACACTCACACACACACGTTTCCTAAACCAGTGAACTCCCCCGCCGCTCCCAACACACTCCACACACACATTTCCTAAACCAGTGGACTCCCCTCACCGCTCCCAACACACTCACACACACATTTCCTATGCCAGTGGACTCCCTGCGCTCCCCAACACACACACACACACACACACACACATTTCCTAAGCACTGCTTGGGAGCACCCCCCCACCCCCACCTCACCAATGGCAACCCAGAATATTGGGCCAGAGGAGACCTAGAGGACGGAGCACAAGGTTTCCCTGCAGGGTGTGAGCGTGACCCCCACACTGTATGGCCCCTGAGCACTGCCGTGTGACCCCTGGCAGTAGGCCAGAAAGAAACAAAAACAATGTCCCCCAAACCTGACATTATTAAAGCAAAGTGACCAATAGTCCTGATTGGTGGTGTGGATGATGGGGGACTTGTTTTCTAAGGACACAGTCTTTCCCAGGAAAACTGCAATAAACTGATAGCATGAAAGTTGGGGCTGGAGGGATAGCACAGTGGGTAGAGCGTTTGCCTTGAACATGGCCGACCTGGGTTCAATTCCCGGCATCCCATATGGTCCCCGAGCACCGCCAGGAGTAATTCCTGAGCGCAGAGCCAGGAGTAACCCCTGAGCATCGCCGGGTATGACCCAAAAGAAAAAAAAAAGAAAGAAAATTTTAATGGCAGAGCATGAACCCTGGCAACATATATGTTCCCCTGAGCCCTGCCAGGCGTGATCCCTGGGGTCACGGAAGCCCTGAGCGTCATCGGTATGGCCCAAAGTCATAATGGCTAAATCCCCTAGTCATAAAAGTAATGGAACCAAATTTAGTAATTAGAAGTTAAGGAGAAGTTAATCCAAAAGATATAAAATATATGGACGTGAAGTAAGCACATTGGTGGAGGTCTTGAACACTTTGGTGGCGAAGTGCAGTAACTACGAAAACCTTCAACACTGAGCTCCTGAGGGTAGTACTGGGGGGTGGGTATTTGCCTTGTGTGAAGTTGGCCCGAGTTCTAGCCCTAGCACCCACATGCCACTAGCAGTGATTCCTGCGTGCAGAACCAGGAGCAAGCCCTGAGTACTGCCAGGTGCGATCCCAAAGGGCAAGGGGGAGAGAAAGAGAGATCGCAATATAGCACACACACACACACACACACACACACACACACTCAGACCCAGATTACAGTGGTGGTAAAGACACTGGAACCCACTTTTGCTGTAATGAGTAGCTCTCCCTCACACCACACCCCACCAAGAACTAGGATGGAAGAGGTGGTTATCGCAGCAACCCCCGGCAGATGCTAAAGCAGCCGCTTCCATACATGGCTTCAGCACGTGATTCCGGGGACACTGAGTCACCGGGGCAGGAAGGGCCTCTTCAGGGCTCCCCTCCCTGACTCAGTTCAGCCCACAGATAAAGGGATCACTGACTTGGAGCCAATGACTAAACTGAAAATTAGCATCGAATAGCCTGAATGCAGAGCTGAGCACTCAGAGAGCAGCTAAGGCCATCTAAGTTGAGAGGGGTCTCGGGCAAGGACACCGGCCTCTCTGGGCATCCCTATGAGTGATGTTGGGTGTAGAGCCCTTTGGGCCCTACTAGAAGACGGGGTCGGAGCGATAGTACCCAAGGTAGGGCACTTGCGCTGCGTGCCGCTGACCGCTGACCCAGGTTCCATCCCTGGCACCACAGAGAGAGAGACAGAGACACACAGACTGAGAGATAGACAGAGAGAGAGGCAGACAGCCACTGTATTGAATTTGTGTATGGTTTTAAATGTGAAAGTTACGTGCATTTGGGTCTTTGAGTACAGGAGCAGAGACCTGGCCTTAAGACTCTCCTTCCCCAGGGGTGGGAGGTCGAGCGGGGGGCTGCTGAGGGAAACTGGGTGCTTCTGCACCCACACTGCCAAGGACCAGAGACCGGAGGCCGAGTTCCAGAAGTTTTTGCACTGATTAATGCAATGACGTTTTATCGCAGAAGACATCCAACTCATGACCCCAAATATTTAACCAGGAACAGTCGTTGCTATGAGACAGAGACAAAATATTTTCAGGAGTCACCAGCTTCCTTTTCTGTCAGGAGCAGAGAGAAGCTCACGGCTAATGGTGCCCTGAGTGTGAAGGGGGCTGAGTGCCGTGAGCTGGACGAGCAGGGCTGGGCTCCCTGGCCGAACCCGCTAGAGTGTGACCTACTGTGTTTGCCTGCTGCAACTTATATTCAGCTGCTGGTTGCAACCAAGTAAATAGTTCCTGGCCACTGACAAAGGTGCTTCTCCCTCCCTCCCCTCCCCCCCCTCCCTTCCCTCCTCCCTCCTCCTCCCCTCCTTCCCCTCCTCCTCTCCCCTCCCTTCCCCTCCCCTCCTCCCCTCCCCTCCTCTCCCTCCCTTCCCCTCCCTTTCTTTCCCCTCCCTCCCCCTCCCTCCTCTCCCTCCCCTCCCTCCCTTCCCTTCCCCTCCTCTCCCCCTCCCTTCCCCTCCCTTCCTTTCCCCTCCTCCCCTCCCCTCCCCTCCTCTCCCTCTCCCCTCCCTCCCCTCCCCTCCTCTCCCTCCCCTCCCTCCCTTCCCTCCCTTCCCTCCTCCTCTCCCCTCCCTTCCCTTTCCTTCCCCTTCCTCCCCTCCCTTCCTTCCTTCCCTTTCCCTCCCCTCCTCCCTGCTACAGCCATTCCTAGTGTTTCTTTTTTTCTTGGAGTGTCACGCCCAGGATACTCAGGGGTTACTCCTGGCTCTGCACTCAGGAATTACTCCTAGCAGTGCCCAGGGGACCATATGTTTCTTGGCCAACCAAACTGGCAGGTCAGTATAGAGGCTCTGTGGTGATGGGGACCTCAGAGGCGGTACCTGGCGTGTTTGAAAACCTCCAGAGCATTGCAGTGCGTGTACCTAGGTGCCATGGACAGGGCAGGAGAGCCAGAGGCTGAGCTGATCTGTCAGGTGGGGCTCAGAGCCCCGAGGTCAGTCCCTGTGTGTGCAAGGGGCAGAGCTCAGGAGTGGCCTGTTTGGGAGCAGTTTAGCTGGGCTGCAAGTGTGACTGTGTGACTGTTTCATATTAGCCTTGTGTCATGTTCTCATCACAAAGTTAAGAGTGTGAGGGCAGGGCGATAGCCCAGCGGGTAGGGGCGTTTGTCTTGCACGCGCCAGCCTGGATTCGATCCCTGGCATCCCATATGGTCCCCGAGCACCGCCAGGAGTGATTCTTGAGTGCAGAGCCAGGAGTAAGCCTTAAACAATCCAGATGTGGCCCCCAAAAACAAGAATTTTTTTTCTCTTGAAGCTGTGTTTTCTCATTTTAATTTTCTATTACCATAAAGTTCTTTTAGGTACAGGGAAGGTGTGCACTATCTCGGGTGCGCCTGGTTCTGTGCTATAGTGACCTGGGAATGACCTCTGTGCTTCGAACTTTGCGTGTATAAGGCTTAGGTTGGTCCCTGAGGCCACTTTCCTCTGGGAACCATGCGACGTCGGGCCCAACCTGTGTGGCCTGTGTGCGGGCAAGCACCCTCCCTCCTGTCCACTCACCAACCTTTTCCTTTAATCTTTATATTAATTAAAAAACCACTCTCTGGGAGCAGTTACCGAATGTCATTCTGAACATATGTGGAAATAATCTAAGAAAAAATTCGTAAGCAAGATTAATGGGTTTTATGCACTTATTTACGTTGTTTCAATACCATAAACTTCTTTAAAAGGACCGAGTCTCACAGGAGGTAGGGTGCTTGTCTTGCATGTGGCCCGCCCTTGTTTGAATTTCAGCATAACGTATTGTCCCCTGAGTACCACCAGGGGTCACTCCTGAGCACAGAGCTAGAGATAACCTCAGAGCACTGTCGGGGTGATCCAAATACCATCCACTCCCTCACCCCTGAAATAAAAACTTGTAGAGGAACTTTAAAAAAATCCTAGCTGCTAATTTAGGAGGTCATAGTTGTAACTCAGAAGTGAGCACAGGGGACAGAGCGATAGTCCAGCGGTAGGGCGTTTGCCTTATATACAGCCCACCGGGTTCGATCCCCGGCATCCCATATGGTCCCTGAGCACCACCAGGAGTAATTCCTGAGTCCGGAGCCAGGGTAACCCCAAGCATCGGCCAGTGTGACCCAAAAAGAAAAAATATTAAAAACTAGGCATGATCCCTGTAACCACATTAAAAATAGGATTAAGAAAAAAACTGGGCCAAAGCAATAGTCCAGTGGGTAGGGCATTTGCCTCACATGCGACCAACCGGGTTCGATCCCGGCATCCCATATGGTCCCCCAAGCACACCCAGGAGTAATTCCTGAGTGCAGAGCCAGGGAGTAAACCCCTGAGCGTTGCAGAATGTGACCCAGAAAAGCTAAGTAAATAAATAAAATTAAAGTTACAATTTAAGAACAACCGCATAAGCTTGAGAGCTAAGAGCTAGGAACAGAACATCAGGCAGGGGAAAGTGAGCACAGTTCCTTAAAGGAGAGCTCGTCTGGATGTTCGTGGAAAGCCAGCACAGATGGTGAGTGTGAGCAGAGGAGGAAGGAGCCGTGCGATAGAGAGGGTGAGGCAGGGCGATACCACAGCAAGGAGGTCGCTCGCCTTGCACGTAGCTGAGCCGGGTTTGAGCCCCAGCACCCCGTGTGGTCCCCTGAGCACTGCCAGGAGTGATCCTGCACACAGAGCAGAGCCAGGGAGCGAGCCTTGAGCACAGCCAGTGGCCCCCAAAAGTATGATAAGGGAGGTGGGTGGGATTCAAAGTCAGATGGTGCTTGTGTATTATTACAAAAGATCTGTAATTTTTTATGGGGTTTGGGGGCCACACCTGGAGATGCTC
>JAJIBD010036315.1:0-16427 GCA_021461705.1 Cryptotis parvus
TGTTTGAGAATCCATATGTGTTCATGCCTATAACAGAGCCTGGCTCATGTCCAGCACCCAACAAAGGCCTGAGAATGAAAGAGAGTTACTGGCCCCTCTACTGGAACAACGGAACAACAAACAACGAACTCAGACATCCTCGGCTTATTTGTGATGGTTCCCCAAGTGAGAGCAAGGTACACAAGGAGATGTGGGGATGGGCCCAGGAGGGGCTGGTAGAGATGGAGGGGTGCTTCATCTCCCAGACAGGTGGGGAATCATTCTTTTGCTAAGCCCTGTAGGCTAGTGTAAGTTTCATCTTATAATATTTTTGGCACATAAGTGGATCCCCAAAATGACATCTCGCTTGGGTGTGTGTGTGTTTGCAAATTTCAGTTAAGTGGAGACATTGGGTATGTGTGCATTCAGGTGTTTGTATTTGGGTGTGTGAGTATTTGTTCATGGGTCTCATTGGTCCACATGTTTCTGAAATGTTTTTCCTGGTTAATTCATGGACTGCCATTCACTTGTACCTTTACTGAATATAGCAATTTATGAACTCATTTCCTCCTGAATGGAGTGTTGTGTTGTTTAGGTTTCTTAGTAATTAGTATGAGAATTCTTATGCATTTCCCTTGATGCACTGCTGGAAGAATTTCGCTTTCCATGGAAGGGTATGGAGTTCACAGTGGAATTTTAGGCTGTGTGTTATTGGGTGCTTAGCTTTTATAGAGAATGTCAATTTCCCCCAAGGTACTGATTTACATTTCTATAGTAATGCTTTGTCACACAATCATGGTATTGCCTGAATTATTGTCTGTCAATTTGGTGGTATAAAATAGTGTCTCCTTGAATTTTTGGTTTGGTTTCATTTGGGGGTCATAAGTGGATCCCCGAATGACACCGTGTGTGTGTGTGTGTGTGTGTGTGTGTGGTGTTTGCAAATCTCACTTAAATGGAGTCATTGGATATGTAGGTATTTGGGCATGTGTGCATTTGCTCTTGAGTCTCATCAGTCCACAAGCTTCTGGAATGTTATCCAGGGACCGTCATTCACTTGTACTTCACTGGATATAGCACAATTTATGAATTCATTTCCTCCTGGATGGACTTTTGTGTTGTTTGGGTTTCTTGGTCATTAGTGTGAGAATTCTTGCACATTTCCCTCGGTTCTACTTGGGAACTGTGAGTAGAACACAACTTCCAGAGCTGTGAGGGGATAAAACCCAGGGGTCCCACATGCCTTGCATGCATTTAAGCCCTTGAAGTCAATTCCTGTGCAACCCTCTAGTGTCAGTCACATCCCTGATGACCAAAGGGGTTGACTGCTTTTTTTCAGATGTTCTTATACAATGTGCTTCTTTTCCTGAAGTGTCCCTGTTCTCATAGCTTCTCTATCTCCATATTGCATGGCTTACCTGTTTCTCAGTGACTAGGAGAACTATTTATACTTTCTGAAAAATAATTGTCATTGGTACAGTTATAAATGCGTTGTAAACGTCTTTGTCCTACTTTGGTGCTTTTCTTGTCACTCTAGAGATTTCAAGTTTTTAATGAAGAGAGTAAAGTTGTCAGACTTTTCCTTCATAGTTTGCACTTTTTATTTGTTTTTGTTTGAGGGCCACACCCAGTGGCTTACTTCCAGCTCTGTGCTTGGTGGTCAGGAGAAGAGGGATGGTGGGGGCTGGCAGGGATTGCTATTTCTAGGCTGTTTCTAAGAGATTGAGGTGTGCCTGTTTACCTTGGATTCCTCTATTAGCGGGCTTGCTTTTGGTTCCTGGAGTGATAACAGAACTACAGTATGGTTCATCCCACATGGATAACCAGTGACTAATCAAAGCTCCTGCACTCTGATCCTATGCCACTTTTGGCATTCTTAAATTTCCAAATACACTAAAGTTGGAGTCCAGGCTTGCTGCCTTTTTGTTCCAGTGGCCTTTTACTGTCTCTCCCCTAACAAATGCCTCACTGTTTTCAGTATTATTGCTTTTTAACAGGCTGTATAGTCAGTAGAGCAAACCTTACCACTCTGTCCCTTTTATCCGAGACTGGCTATTCTTGGATGCCTGCCTTTCCACGTAAATATTAGCAACCACTTGCCAACTTCCATAAAAAATTATGTGGGTATTTTTATTGGAAAGGTTTTCTATCTGGAGCTCAGATTTGTAAAAATGCACATAATTCCCTTATAACTTTCCTGCTATTGCAAATGATAGCCTTATCTAATTATATTTTCCAAATAAAAACAAGTATTTCTTTGTTTTTATTGGGCTTATAGTTGACGATCTTGCAAAACTTTCACTGACTACAAAAAAAATGGCTTTATGCAAATAATCATATCTTCAATGACTAATAGTGACTTTGTTTCTTCCTTTCTAATCTTTAGATACTACAAAACATTTTTCTTGAAACAGTGGTTGAGAAGTAGTAAAATCAGAAATCTACGTCTTGTTTCTGTATTCTTAAGAATCTATCTTTCATCTTCAATGGTGAAACACCACTAACAAAGCAACTAGAAGAAAAGATAAACATATGGGACTACATGAAACTAAAAAGCTTCTGCACCCTCGAAAAGAAACAGTGACCAAGATACAAAGACAATCCACAGAATGGGAAAGAATATTCACCCAATATCCATCTGATAAGGGGTTAATATCCAGGATATATCAGGCACTGGTACAACTATACAAGAAGAAAACAGCCAATCCCATCAAAAAATGGAGAGAAGAGATGAACAGAAATTTTGACAAGGAAGAAATTTGAATGGCCAAAAGGCATATGAAAAAATGCTCATAATCACTAATCATCAGAGAGATGAAAATCAAAACAACAATGAGATATCACCTCACACCACAGAGACTGGCCCATATCCAAAAGTGTAAAAACAACAAGCGCTGGCATGGATGCGGGGAAAAGGGACTCTCATTCATTGTTGGTGGGAATGTCGACTGGTACAACCTTTCTGGAAAAAAATATAGACATTCCTCCAAAGACTACAAATTGAGCTCCCTTTTGACCCATCCATATCACTCCTCATGGATATACTCTAGGAAGCCAAAAACACACAGAGGAAACACCATCTGCACTTTTATTTTCATAGCAGCACTATTCACAATAGCCAGAATCCGGAAAACAACCAGTGTGCCCAAGAACTGAAGACTGGATAAAGAAACTTTGGTACATCTACACAATGGAATACTATGCAGCTGTTAGGAAAATAAAGTTATAAAATTTGCCTATAAATGGATGGACATGGAGAAGATTACGTTGAGTGAAATTAGCCAGGAGAGAGACAGATACAGAATGACTGCATTTATTTGCATGGCATAGATATATATATATATGTGCATATTGTGATGCCAATATCCAAGGTCAAGTGAAACATGACCTTGTATCAGGAGGTCTTGTCAAGGGTTTAAATTGTTGCAAACGTGTGGGAGTCAGAGGCTGGGTAGGACAGAGAATAGAACAGCGTACTGACAATTGTTGAGGGTACTAGTGCCAACCTAGAACTGAGCATTAAATACAGGCAAAAAGGATACACATGACAATCCTTTAATGTATGTTCTGTAGTCCATAGTCTGGAGGGAAGGAAGGGATAGAGAGAGAGAGAAAGAAAGGGAAAGAAATGGGGAGCGTGCCATGGAGGCAGGCTGGGGGAGGGGGAAGGAACCGGGTAGTTTGGTGGTGGGAGATGGGCACTGGTGGAGGGATGGGTGCTGCAACACTGTATGACCAAAACCCAGGTGTGAACTTTTTAATTGTGTATCTTTGTGATTGTGTATCTCACGGTGGTATAATAAAATACTTTTTAAAAAAAACAGCAAAAATAAAGAAAAAAAAATGATGTCATGAAATTTGCCTATAAATGGATGGACATGGAGAGGATCATGTTGAGTAAAATTAGCCAGAAGGAAAGAGACAGATATAGAATTGCGGGGCGGCCGCCAGGGGTCCCCGACAGTGCCAGGGAAGCGAGTTCCCTTCTACCTCCGGCCGGTGAGGAATGGATGAAAACTCAGGAATCCGATGCAGTTTTAAAAGGCTTTACTTATCACAGGTTCAGGCATACAAATCAGCAAAAGGAAAAGCCCGGTGCTTAGGATTCCAGGCTAGAACCCCAGCCACGTGTAGGCCCAGATGGCGGCCACCACGTGTAAAGGCTTTGTAAAAGGAGAAGAAGACAAGACTTCCAAGAAGGGTGAGCGCTCACAAAGGGAGAGCCCACAAAGAAGCGCTTGAGAGAGGGAAACAGGCTAGTTTATACCCCTGTAACTCAGACCTTCCCTCCCACTGTTATGGAAAGCAGGGAGGGTCAAATGCCCTTAGGTAATCCCTTCCTGCACCTCACCTAGGCCCTTTAGTATGCTAATGTTTTGAGCCAAGATCTGCCTGGAAATGCCTTTATACGGTAGAGAAGGGGGTTTCTGAGATGGCATGTCTCTGTACCAAAGACTAATACTAATGCCAGTTAAATATTTCTCCTAGCCTTCACACAAGTCTCTTCTACTTCATTGTAGTTTTATATTTTAGTTGCCTTTGGGTATATCAGGGAGCCATGCTTGTTTGCTTGGAAGCAAACAGCATTTCTCTCTGGTCTAATTACTTAGGGGTCCTGCATGGCCAGGCTAATATGCTGGTAAGATCTAGCTAGTCCCACGATGATTGTGGTAGCTTGGGAGAATATTTATACCCGCTAGTACAGCATACATGGTCAGATAAACTGCCACATTTAGACTACCCCCTTATCTACGAAGTGATTTGCAGGAGGTAATCCAGAGCAGATGCAGCGGCCCTTAGGAGTCCTGCAACATAGAATGACTGCATTTATTTGCATGACATATATATATATATATATATATATATATATATATATATATATATATATACATATTATGATACCAAAATCCAATGTCAGGCGAAACATGAATTGAGGAGGTCTTACCAAAGGTGGAAATTACCACAAAGCGTGGGAGTCAGGAGGTTAGATAAGACAGAGAAAGGAACATGTGCGAATAAATGTCGAAAGGGCTAATACCAACCTAGAACTGAGCATTGAATACAGGCAAAAAATGCACATGATGGCCTCTAAGTTTATGTATTGCAATCCACAATGTGTAAGAGAGAGAAGAGAGGGAGAACGAGAGAAAAGAGATAAAGAACCTGCCATAGAAGCAGGCTATGAGAGGGGGAGGGAATTGGGGACATTAGTGGTGGGAAATGGGCACTGGTGGAGGAAGGGGTGCTGGAACACTATGTGATCAAAACCCCAAACATGAACAATGTTGTAATTATATATCTCACGGTGGTATAATAAAATATTAATTAAAAAAATAATCTGTCTTTTCCATAAGAATATCAAGTTCTGGGGAGCTAATGTGAAATATGATGATTGTGATTTAATAATATTGTATTGCAAGGCCAAAAGTTACCAAGAAAGTACATATTGAATGTTCTCCCCCACAATAATGAAATTGTAATTATATGACCCATGGAGATGTTAATTAATTCTAAAGTGATCATGATTTTGCAATATGTATGTATCAACATGTCATATACGTTAGACATAGAGTGGTATATGTCCGTTATATCTCAGGAAAGTGGTGGTGTTGGAAAGGAGAAAAAATATGTCTTTCCTATTTTGACATTAAGGACAGCATTTGTTTCAAGTTATTTCTCATATACAAAAGCTCTTTATCATTCTCAATTTCAGAAGGTTCTTTCACAATCTTGATTAGCTAAAAAGCTTTTATCAAAAGTTGATAGTACATTTAATTCATTTTTCTTCTTTGATTGAGAGACTATCACATACATTTTCTCATTGAAACTGTGAATGTGGCAAATTATATTAGTCAATTTCAAGTACTGAATAGGTCTGCAATTCCAGGGATAAACCCTCATTATAATGCAGTCCTGATTTGTTGTCTTTTTTATAGATTATGA
Source organism: Cryptotis parvus (assembly GCA_021461705.1). NCBI lineage: Eukaryota > Metazoa > Chordata > Mammalia > Eulipotyphla > Soricidae > Cryptotis > Cryptotis parvus. The sequence continues at coordinate 5,923 of JAJIBD010036315.1, forward strand.
ATTCAGTTTTAACTCAGCTAATAATTTTTTTAGGATATTTGTATACCCCAAAAAAGTCCCAGAAGAAGCCAGAGAAACCCCCACACCATGATGGCAGCCATTTTCAACATCCAGACTCCACAGCTCGTCAGAACTCTACCCAAGAGATAAGCCAATCTCAAACCTGGCTCATCAGAGCCCCACCCTATAGAGAGAAGTCTATTTCAAGCCTAGGTATGCTGCTCTTGGTGGCTAAAGTCACCAGGTTTCTATGGAGATGGAGCTAGGGTCCCTTTCCCCCACCTCTGTCCTGACCTGGAGGCCTAGTTTACCTGCCCACGAACTGCTCCCAGGCTGTTGGCCAAGAACCAGAAACACGGATACACAGGGAAGAGCTGACACCGGCTTTCCTATTGTGTGTGGCCACTTTGTGGCCTCGTGGTTCATCAGTAAATGTAAAAACTGGGAGCCTTCCTACTACTGACAGTATCCCACCTGCATGGCAGAGCCTGGTAAGCTACCTGTGTCATATTCAATATGCCAAAAACAGTAATAATAGACCTCATTCCCATGACCTGAACAAATGGTTTGAGGCTCTTAGTGTTCCTGGAGTGAGCAGATGCCCTTGAACTAGCATACGACAGGGACAAATGGAGACGTTACTGGTGCCTGCTTGAGCAAATCGATGAACAACAGTGATACAAGTGATTTGTATATATACTCATGTGTACAATATGCGTACACTTTTCCTTTCTCATCTTGCCCTGGTCTGCCTCAGGAATGAAAATTTTTGTTTTACTAGCTTCATAACTGAGTTGAGGAGAGTTCTCTCTCTTTCTATTCTCTGTAAGAGTTTGTAGTATTTTAATAACCTGCTTCTTGAAGTGTGATGATGCCTACTTGTAAAAGTAGACCTGACATTTTCCTGGAGGGAAGAGTATTTATTAATAATTCAGTTTATTTGGTTCAATGATTCAATTAATAATGAAACTGTTTCATTTTTCTTTATTAAGACAGTTTCTTTCAAAAAAGATATTTTTCCATAAATTTGTTCAGTTCACTTAAATTTCTATTGTATTAGCATATATTTGTCCATATGCTACCATATGCAAAGGTAGTAATAGTATTACTACCTTTGTACTCTCTCTGTAGCTACAATATTTGAACTGTTTATTCCTTATTTTGGCAATTCCTGTCTTTTTTTTGTTTATCAGTCTTGCCAGAAGTTTATTTTATTAGTCCTCTTTAAAAATATATATTCTTCATATCAATAATTTTTATTCCTTATAGTCTATATTTGTTTAATGTTAATTAATTTTTAAAATCTTGCTGTTGGTTTCATTCTACTTTGGTGAAGGGGCTATTTTTTTTTAGTTTTTTAATTTTTTATTTTTACAATTACAAAGATATAAAATTAAAAAGTTCATATTTGGGTTTTGGTCATACAGTGTTCCAGCACCCATCCCGCCACCAGTGCCCATCTCCCACCACCAACGTCCCCGGTTCCCTCCCCTCCCCCAGCCCTGATCCATGGCAGGTTCTTTATTTCTTTCCGTTTCTCTCTCTTTCTCTTTTCCTTCCCTCCAGACTATGGATTACAGAACATACATTAAAGGGTTGTCATGTGTATCTTTTTGCCTCTATTTAATGCTCAGTTCTAGGTTGGCATTAGAACCCTCGACAATTGTTAGCACCCTGTTCCATTTTCTGTCTTACCTAGCCTCTGACTCAAACACTTTTGTGATAATTGGTGGAGAGGCTATTTAAATGTTCTTTTTTACAACTTCTGAAATCAGATATTCAACTCCTTGATTTTTAACCATTTTTATTTTACAGGATAAACTCTTCCTTCAAATACTATTTGAGTTGCACCTGAGATTTGTTATATTTCCAGCATTTTATTAAGTTGAAGCATTGTATTTTTTTCATAAAATAGCCTGGAGTACCATGATTTATTATAAAATGAATTATAAAGGCAGTCACCAACTTGATGAAAACATAGATTGTTGCTTATACACCAAGAGACCCCCAGTATATCTCTAGTCCAGCACTGCCCTATCCTCCTCAAAGCTAACTATTATCTGGACTTTTGTGATTATCTTTTCCTTTAAAAAAATTTTAACTGCTGAGTATCCATCCCTAGACAGTATACACACCATCCCTAATTCCACCACTTCTTGACTACTAATCCAAGTATGATTTAATTTTTTATTTGTTTTCTGTCTGTTTTTAAGTGGGTTCATCTAGAATATATTCTTCTCACCTCAACATTATGTTTACGAGATGCATACATGTTATTGTTTATAGGTGAGGTCTGCTCATTTTAAATATTATAGTTCCCCACTGTTTGAATATATCACAATATCTTAATCCTCCTACACTTAGTGAACATTTGAGTTCCTTCCAGTTTGGAGTCATTATGAATGATGTTGTAATAAATGGGGGCAGGGAAATAGCACAGTGATAGAGAACCATGCCCATCTCCCATAGCTGTTCTGTCAGCTCTTAGGCACTGGCTCTGCTCTTCAGATTCACCAACTAAATTTCATAGATGAAAGACAAGCAGCTGACATTCACAGACATTCAGATACCTCTGCTGAAAACTCTGGTGCGCCCTCAGGAGTGGGGCAGGCTGAGTCCCTGCCCTGCCAAGGCATTGAAGGTGTCCCCACACTCCACTGCTACCGCCATGCCAACAGCCTATAACCTAACTCCCTGGTTTCACTATCTCTGCAAATTCATCTCAGTTCTACAGATCCTGACATTTCTGGGCCATGTGACACCTCCATTTACCACAGTACTGAAATTCTAGTTGGAATACACCAAATTAGATGACAAAGTAACATAAAAGTCAACTAAACTCAACAAACAAAAATCAGTTAACACAAAAAGGTTCAGCCAACTCTGTGCTAGGGATATCTCTTGTATTGGGGAACCATGGCAATGTTGTCAGATACATACAAAGCAAGTGCCTTACCCACTGTACTAGGTCTCTGCCCTGATAATTGTTTTATAAGATTTCACCAAATGATAAGTAATGTAACTACTTTCCTACAGTCTCCACAGCACTTGGATTTGTCTTTTTTTGTTTTCCATATTTAGTTGAATGACTAAAATATAATCACTTCTACTTGTGCTTTTCCAATTACATGATGCCTGACACCTTATCACATGCTTATTGGACAGAGAGAACATTAATCACTGCTAAAGAATTAGTAAAGTCAAAGGTAGATTCAAAAATTACCCAGAACATGGCAGAGAGGGGAAAAAAGATGACTCAGCAGAAACTGACATGAAATAATAATAGTAAATAATTACTTGAAATAATGAAATAATAGGTATATAGTAATAATTCATATTTGAATATGTAGTAAATAAGTTTTTCCCAAAACTTAAGGAAAACTCAAATCCTCAGAACCAAGAAACCTATGATATCCAAGAATACAAATCCAATAAATACAATTAAGGAAAGATCCTCATTAAGAGCCCTAGAGTCAGTGTGTAAGTGAGCAGGTACCAGAGACTTCCTCTTGTTCTCCACTTACATACTTTTTTAAAACTTGATTTAAACACTGTAATTTACAAAGTTGTTCACAGTGTAGTTGTTTCAGGTACTCAACATTCCAACACCAGTCCCACCACAAATGTGCCCTTACCACCACCAAAGCCTTTAGTGTCCCACCCAGCCCCCATGCCTGCTCCCTTTGCACGCACTAATTATATTGCTTGCTACAACAGATATTTCATAATGGTATTGCTAAAGTCATGACCTTCTCGGGGCGGAGAGATAGCCCAGCGGGTAGGGCGTTTGCCTTGCACCCGGCCGGCCTGTGCCGCCCGGTTCGATCCTCGGCATTCCATATGGTCCCTTGAGCACCGCTAGGAGTAATTCCTGAGTGCAGAGCCAGGAGTAACCCCTGAGCATCGCCGGGTGTGACCCAAAAAGCAAAAAAAATAAAAAAAATAAAATAAAGTCATGACCTTCTTACTGAGCTGTTAGGTGCGAAATGGACCTCTCCACTACATATGTTCTTATACCCTCTCACTCCTTGGAGCCTCTCCTTAGTTTCTCAATACAGAGCAGAATTTTCCTTACACTGTGTTTAATGTTCAGGATTCGTTCATAGACCAGTGAGAGAGAACAATCCCCAGATTCTCCCGGAGAGAGATCTCCGACAGTCACCATGCAGGCAGAGACTGTTATTTCACTGTTTAAGGCAGTGTTTCTTCTACGAGAAGCAGTTCACATATGCGGGCCAGCAGCCGCATGACTGAACCCCTCCTCACAACCCATTCTCTTAGTATCCCTTTTAGTCCCATATAAATCCTGGTGATCACCCTGAGAGTCAGATGGCTTTGGAAGGATAAGAAGTCCCCCATCTTATCCAGCTGCTAGCACCTGAATAAACCTGTTTTTCTTGTACTGACCCTTGTCCTCTGAGTATTAGCTTTTGAGCAGCAAGTAATCAGTCTTGGATTTGGTAACAAAAAATAAAGAACAGAGGGAAAGCAAAGATCTTACAAGCAACTAGAGAGAAAATAAAATCCACCTATGGTACAATAACCCTGAGACTGAATTAACAGAAGCAACAAAGTAGAAAAAAAAGTGAAATAATTTAGGGATGGGGGGGGGGGGCTGGAGGGTGGCATTTGTACCTGGTGGTGCTCAGGGCTTATTCTTGGCTCTGATCTCAAGAATCATTCCTGACAGGCTGAGGGATCAGATGGGGTGCCTGGGAGAGAACTCAGGTTGACCATATACAAGCCCCACCCACTGTACTATTTCTCTGGCCCCTGAAATAATATTTTTAAAGGTGTAAAACAGAGTTAACTTAGAACATATAGCCAATGAAGGCTTATTTCGGCAATATGGATGATATGGGCATATTTCAGACAAATACTGAGAACATTTACAATAACTTACCTTAACTGAGACCCTCACTAAAGCAAAAAACCAGATGGTTGGTAACGTGGAATCCATACAAAGACAGGAAATTTACAAGAACCAGGAAGGGAGATAAAGAAGATACCCTCTGACATACCATACCAGTCCTCTTCCTGATTTACAGGAAAAATAAAACATAATTTTAAAAAAGTTAAAAATATGACTCTTAGGCAAATATAAAATAGGCACAGGTCAAGATTTGTCCAGATAATTTATGATGAAATACACAGGACATTGGTATTGGTCCCAAGAAGAAATATAGGTCAATGGATTATACAATAATTAAAGAAAGAAGGGGCTGGAGCAATAGTCCAGGAGGGTAGGGCATTAGCCTTGCACGGCCAGCCCCGTGCCGGCCAGGGTTCGATCCCCGGCATCCCATATGGTCCCCTGAGCACCACCAGGGGTAATTCCTGAGTGCAGAGCCAGGAGTAACCGCTGAGCATTGCCGGGTGTGACCCAAAAAAGTAAAAATAAATAAAGAAAGAAAATAATAATTAAAGAAAAAATACTGGAATTAGATTGCTCAGGTAGGTACAAAATTAGGTAATGTACTTTCAGACAATTAAACACAACCTCTGATTATATTTCCTACCAGATAAAAATCATTTACATATCTACCAGACCAAAATCTACAAGTTATCATGAGACTTTATAGATTCTGGGCTCTTTACTTAAATCAGTAACAGAAATCAGGTTAAAAAAAAAAAACAAAAAGGAGGCCGGAGCCGATAGCCCAGCGGGTAGGGCGTTGCTTTGCACGCGGGCCGGCCTGTGCCGGCCTGGGTTCGATCCCCGGCATCCCATATGGTCCCCCCGAGCACCGCCAGGAGTAATTCCTGAGTGCAGAGCCAGGAGTAACCCCTGAGCATTGCCGGGTGTGACCCAAAAAGCAAAAAAAAAAAAAGAAGAAGAAGAAGAAGAAAACTAAAGAATCTATGGACAGCTAAATCATGCTCCAATATGAGATTTAAAGTATAGACTATCCTCCCTTTCTTCCTGATCTTCAAATTTGAAATTATTTTTCAAATTTCAAATTAAATTTCAAATTTCAAATTTTCATAACAAGACAGCCCCACCTATTGAAATGAACCATGTCGGTGAATTAATATCACCTAATTCTGTCTCTGGCTACAACTTTGGTCACAGGGGACCCAATGCAAGACTCTAAGCTTCCTTAGCAATGATTGAGACTTGGGACATCCTCTAGGCTCCCCTCTTGATCTGAAGCACAAAGCCTGCCACTTTGTGGCATCCAAGTTTGTCTATATTCATGCCCAAGAAATTAGAGAAACAAAGCAAGGGTCAAACATGAATAAAGAAGCTAAGAGTACTAGAGCCTCCCGAACAAGAGTGACAAAAGTGAGAATGAAACCATTAGCTAGATTCTTGATGTGTTTCTACCTGCTTCCTGGTTCCAGGACTCTCATGAATTCATGCTGAAGTTTGGCCCTGGGTTCTTTTGAGATATTCCAGTATTCTTTCAGTATGTTCACTTTGGTGCTTAAAAGAAGTCAAAGGAGACTATTTTTTTTTTTTTTTTGAGGCTTAAGCTGGGCCACAGGTTGGAAATGTTGACCCTCTCCTGTTATTTATTTATTTTTTTTTTAAGTATTTTATTATACCACCGTGAGATATACAAATAAAAAAGATATACAATTAAAAAGTTCATGTTTGGGTTTTGGTCATACAGTGTTTCAGCACCCGTCCCTCCACCAGTGTCCATCTCCCACCACCAACATCCCCGGTTCCCCCCCCTTCCCCAGCCCTGCTCCATGGCAGGTTCTTTATTTCTTTCCCTTTCTCTCTCTTTCTCTTTTCCTTCCCTTCCAGACTATGGATTACAGAACATACATTAAAAGGTTGTCATTTGTATCCTTTTGCCTCTATTTAATGCTCAGTTCTAGGTTGGCATTAGTACCCTCGACTATTGTTAGCCCCCTGTTCCATTTTCTGTCTTACCTAAACTCTGACTCCCACACGTTTGTGATAATCTCCACCTTTGACAAGACCTCCTGATATATGTTTCACTTGACCTTGGATATTGGTATCATAATATGTACATATATATTTATGCCATGCAAATAAATGCAGTCATTCTGTATCTGTCTCTCTCCTTCTGGCTAATTTCACTCAACATAATCTTCTCCATGTCCATCCATTTATAGGCAAATTTTATAACTTCATTTTTCCTAACAGCTGTATAGTATTCCATTGTGTAGATGTACCAAAGCTTCTTTATCCAGTCATCGATTTTCGGGCACTCTGGTTGCTTCCAGATTCTGGCTATTGTGAATAATGCTGCTATGAACATAAAAGTAGGGATGGTGTTTCCGCTGCGTATTTTTGGTTTCCCAGAGTAGATTCCCAGGAGTGGTATGGCTGGGTCAAATGGGAGTTCAATTTCTAGTCTTTGGAGGAAAGTCCATATTGTTTTCCAGAAAGGCTGTACCAGCCGGCATTCCCACCAACAATGGATGAGTGTCCCCTTTTCCCCACATCCACGCCAGCACTTGTTGTTCTTGCTCTTTTGAATATGTGCCAGTCTCTGTGGTGTAAAGTGGTATCTCATTGTTGTTTTGATTTGCATCTCTCTGATGATTAGTGATGATGAGCATTTTTTCATATGTTTTTTGGCCATTCGAATTTCTTCCTTGCTGAAGTTTCTGTTCATTTCTTGTCCCCATTTTTTGATGGGGTTGTTTGTTTTCTTCTTGTAAAGTTCTACCAGTGCCTGATATATCCTGGATATTAACCCCTTATCAGATGGGTATTGGGTGAATATTCTTTCCCATTCTGTGGACTGCTTTTGTATCTTAGTCACTGTTTCTTTTTGAGGTGCAGAAGCTTTTCAGTTTCATGTAGTCCCATATGTTTATCTTTTCTTCTAGTTGCTTTGTTAGTGATGTTTCACCTTTGAAGATGCCTTTAGCTTCAATGTCGTGGAGGCCTTCCCCTGAGATCAGGGACAAGACAAGGTTGCCCCCTCCTCTCCTCTTTTATTCAATATAGTACTGGAAGTACTTGCCATAGCAATCAGAGAAGAAAAGGACATCAAGGGCATCCAGATAGGCAAGGAAGAAGTCAAGCTATCATTATTTGCAGATGACATGATATTATACCTAGAGAACCCCTAAACTCTCTGCAAAAAAACTCCTAGAAACAATAGACGCATATAGTAGAGTGGCAGGATACAAAATCAACACCCAAAAGTCAGTGGCTTTCCTATATACAAATAGCGAAACAGAAGAAAGGGATATTAAGGAAACAATTCCATTCACAATTGTGCCACAGAAAATCAAATACCTAGGAATCAACTTACCCAAGTATGTAAAGGACCTGTACAAAGAAAACTACAAGACACTGCTCCAAGAGATAAAAGAGGACACAAGGAAATGGAAACACATTCCCTGTTCATGGATGGGGAGAATCAACATTGTCAAAATGGTAATACTCCCTAGAGCTCTGTACAGATTCAATGCAGTCCCTATAAGGATACCCGATGACATTCTTCAAAGAAATTGACCAAACGCTCCTGAAATTTGTATGGAACAATAAACCCCAAGGATAGCTAAAGCAATCCTCGGAAAAAGAAGATGGGAGGCATCACCTTTCCCAACTTCAAACTGTACTACAAGGCAGTAGTAATTAAAACAGCATGGTATTGGAATAAAAACAGACCTGTGGACCTATGGAATAGAATAGAGTATCCTGACACCCAACCTCAAACACATGATCATTTAATCTTTGATAAAGGTGCAATGAGTCTAAAATGGAGTAAGGGAAAGCCTCTTCAACAAGTGGTGTTGGGAAAACTGGGCAGCAACGTGTAAAAAAATGAATTTGGACCTGTGTCTAACACCATGCACAAAAATCAGATCAAAATGGACTAAAGATCTCAATATCAGACTTGAATCCATAAAAGTACATTGAAGGAGACTATTTTAAACAACAAGGATGGCACCATAATTTGAAAACCCAAAGAATCAAGGCAGAGAGTAATGAGGGGCTTAATGCAATCAGCTCCAAGTGCAAGACGACTTACTATGTCAGAGGACATCAGTGCTTTTCACAAAAGGTTGCTATTAATCCATGATAATAGGACCATACTGAGCGCTTAAGAACTGTAAGTAATTGGAGGTGGGAGCTGTAGTTCAGCCGGTAAAGCACTTGCATATGATCAACAGTTCAATCCCCAGCAGCCCATAATGGCCTCCAAGTACTATAATAAGTGATTCCTGAGCACAGAGCCAGGAGTAAGCCCTGAGCACTGTTGGTTCTGGGTCCCCCACACTCCACACTCCCCATGCATCCACCCACCACCAAAAAAGAACTATAGTAAACAGGACTTAGGATGAGCCCAGAGCTATAACAAGACAAGTTCACTCATTTATATAATAACCCACATAGAGATCCAGGAAAACCATAACAGCCTACCTGCCAGCTTCTTAGTCTTCATTCAGACAACTCACAGCTGGTGTCTCAGCCTGAGGATAATTTTCTTGAACCATTTAAAGACAATTTTGTCCTTTAATGGTCTAAGAAAAAAAAACACCAGAAAAAACTCTGTAACTCTGTACTTTTACTTAACAGGTCAAGTTCGCATGCAATTATGAAGTTAAAAATGTATCTCAAGTGAATACATACCACATTTTGGCGTGAGTGGGGTCACACCTAATGGTTCTTGGGATTTACTCCTAGTTCTGTGCTCAGGGACCATATGTGGTGCCTGGGTTTGAACAAGGTCATCTGGGCACAAGACATGCACCTTAACCTCTAGTCCTAGGATTTGTTCTTTACGTTAAATATTTTTATTTATATTAAATTTTTATTTTATTTATTATTATTAATATTTTATACCACCATGAGATATACAATTACAAAGATGTTCATCTTTGGGTTTTGGTCATACAGTGTTCCAGCACCCATCCCTCCACCAGTGCCCATTTCCCACCACCAATGTCCCCTGACTCCCTCCCTCCTCCCAGAACCTGCCTCTATGGCAGGTTCTTTACCTCTTTCTTTTCTTTCTCTTTCTCTCTTCCTTCTCATAACATTGTGGATTGCAATACATACATTTAGAAGTTATCATGTGTATCCTTTTGTCTGTATTCAGTGCTCAGTTCTAGGCTGGTATTATCACTTTCTACAATTATTAGCACACTGTTCCCTTTTCTGTCTTACCTAACCTCTGGCTCCCACAGGTTTGCGGTAAATTCCACCTTTGACAAGACCTTCTGATCCATGTTTCACCTGACCTTGGATATTGGTATCATTATATATATATATATATATATATATATGTATATATACATACATGAGTATATTTACATATACATACATATGTATGTATATCATGCAAATAAATGCAGTCATTCTATATCTGTCTTTTTCCTTCTGGCTAATTTCACTCAACATGATCCTCTCCATGTTCATCCATTTATAGGCAAATTTCATAACTTCATTTTTCCTAACAGCTGCATAGTATTCCATTGTGTAGATGTACCAAAGTTTCTTTATCCAGTCATCAGTTCTCAGGTACTCTGGTTGTTTCCAGATTCTGGCTATTGTGAATAATGCT
>JAJIBD010036316.1:0-12323 GCA_021461705.1 Cryptotis parvus
TTGCAGGAGGTAATCAGAGCCAGATGCAGCGGCCCTTAGGAGTCACTACAACATAGAATGAGCTGCATTTATTTGCACTTGACTATATATGCTCTTTCTTATATATATATATATATAATATATATATATATATATCTCTCCCATAAATATGATACCAGAAATCCAGTGTCAGGCGAGAAACATGAATTAGAGGAGTCTTACCAAGGTGGAATTACCACAAGCGTGTGGAGTCAGAAGTTAGATAGGAGACAGAGAAAGGAGCATATGCGGGAATAAATGTCCACGAAGAGAGAAGGAGGCTAATACCAACCTAGGGCCCCAGGCATTGAGCCTGAGGCAAAAATGCACATGATGGTGGCCTCCTAAGTTTATATGTATTGCAATCCCACAGTAATGTAAAGAGAGAGAGAGGAAGGAGAGGGAGAGCAGAGGGAAAGAGAGATAAAAAGAACCACCCACCACGACGGGGCTACTTAGGAGGGGGGAGGTGGGGACATTAGTGGTAGGGAAATGGGGGCACTAGTGGAAGGGGTGCTTTGGGACACTCTGTGATCAAAACCCCCAAACACTTAGACAATGTTGTAATTATATATCTCCAACGGTGGTATAATAAATGTAATTAAAATAATCTGATCTTTTCCACTTAAGAATATATCAGGAAGTTCACAAGGGGCCTAATCTTGAAATGAAGATGATTGTGATTTAATAATATTATATTACCAAAGAGACCAGAAAGAAAGAGATTACAAGAAGTACATAATCAGATATTTACTCCACAATAATGAAATTGCTGTTGCCTGAAGCCATGGAATCTAATTAATTCTAAAGTACTGATCATGATTTTTGCAATATGTATGTATCAACATGTGTCGCTACCATTAGACATAAGAGTGAGTATGTCCGTTGCCCATATCTAGGAAAGTGAGTGGTGTTGGAAAGGAGAAAAGCCCATATCTTTTTTTTCTATTATTTTGGCACATTAAGGACAGCATTTGTTTCAGAATTATTTCTCATATACAAAAGCTCTTAATATTCTCAATTTCAAGGAAAGGAGTTTCTTTCACAATCTTTAAATTAAGCTAAAGAAGCTTTTATCAAAAGATTGATAAAGTACATTTAATTCCATTTTTCTTACTTTACAGTTTGAGAGACTCAAACATACATTTCTACATTGAAACTAGATATGGCAAATTATAATGATCAATTTCAAATTGCTGAATAGGTCTGCAATTTCAGGGATGGAAACCCTCATTACTGGAGCTCTGATTTATTCCATCTTTTTTACTCAGATTATGAGATTCAGTTTTAACTCGGCTAAGCCAATTTTTTAGGATGATATTTGTATACCCAAAGAGTCCCAGGAGGGAGGCTGAGGAGAGCCACCCACACCGCAGTGGCAGCCATTTCAACATCCAGACTCCACAGCTCGTCAGAACTCTACCCAAGAGATAAGCCAATCAGAGCCACAGCTCATCAGGCCCCACCCTATAGAGGGAGAGTCTACCCAAGCCCTGGGTATGCTGCTCTTGGTGGCCTAAGGAGTCTAGAGTTTCTATGGAGATGGAGCTAAGGTCCACTTTTTTTTTCCCCCACCTCTGTCCTGACCTGGAGGCCTAGTTTACCTGCTGCGAACTGCTCCCAGGCTGTTGGCAAAAAAGAACCAGAACACGGATACACGGGGAAGGCACAAACCGCGGCTTTCCCTATTGTGTGGCCTTCACTAGCCACTTTGTAGCCTAGAGTAGTTCATCAGTAAATGCTGCAAAAACTGAGGCCTTCCCTCTTTACTGACAGTATCCACCTGCATGGCAGAGCCTGGTAAAAGCTACCTGTGTCATATTCCAGCTGCGCAAAACAGGCAATGTGGGCCCTCATTCCTGCGGCCTGAACAAGTGGTTTGGGAATACTTGAGTATTCCTGGAGTGAAGAGATGTACCCTTGAACTAGCAGCATGCGGCAGGGACAAATGGAGGCGTTTGCTGAAGGTACTTTATACTTAAAACCGTCGATGAACAACAGTGATACGATTGATTTGTATATATACTCATCAATAGCCTACCATCTATCATTACACTTTTCGCGCTTTCTCATCTTGCCCTGGTCTGCCTCAGAGATGAAAATTTTTGTTTTACTAGCTTCGTAACTGGGGTTTGAGGGGAAATTACTTTCTCTCTTTCTATTCTCTATGTGAGAGTTTGTAGTATTTTAATAACCTGCTTCTTGAAGTATGATGATGCCTACTTGTAAAGTAGACCCAGACATTTTCCTGGAGGGAAGAGTATTTATTAATAATTCAGTTTATTTGGTTCAATGATTCAGTGTAATAATGAAACTGTTTCATTTTTCTTTACAGTAAGACAGTTTCTTTCAAAAGATATTTTTTCCATAAATTTGTTCAGTTCTTAGAGTTTCTATTGTATTAGCACATATATTTGTCCATATACTTTACCATGTCTAAAGGTAGTAATAGTAGTACTACCTTTGCCTTTCTCTCTGCAGCTACAATATTTTGAACTGTTTATTCCTTATTTTTGCTTGAATTCCTGTCTTTTGTTTATCAGTCTTGCCAGGGGAGTTTATTTTGTGAGAGTACTCTTTACAAAAGGAAATATATATTCTTCATATGAGTAATTTTTTTTATTCCTTACATAGTCCTACTGTTGTTTAATGTTAATTAATTTTAAAATCTTGCTGTTAGTTTCATTTCTACTTTGGTGAAGAGGCTATTTTTTAGTTTTTAATTTTTATTTTACAATTACAAAGATATAAAATTAAAAGTTCATCATTGGAGTTTTGGTCATACAGTGTTTCTGCTTTTTTCCATCCCCACCACCAGTGCTTACATCCCACCACCGAAAATTCACGGTTCCCTCCCCCTCCCCAGCCTGATGATCCCAGGCAGGTTCTTTTTATTTCTTTACGTTTCTCTCTCTTTCTCTTTTCATACACTACAGACACTGGATTACAGAACATAAAGGATTTCAATAAGCTATGTATCTTTTGCCTCTATTTAATGCTACTCAGTTCTAGGTTGGCATTAGAGACCCTGATGGTGATTGTGCACCCTGTTCCATTTTCTGTCTTCCACTGGCCTCTGACTTTCAAGAAACACTTTTTTTTTGCTTGATGGGTGGTGGAGGAGGCTATTTAAATATTCTTTTTACAACTTCCACAAGTAGATATTCAATCCTTAGTTTTTACTTCCATTTTATTTTACAGGATAAACTCTTCCCACATTAAATCACCTGGCTTGAGTTGCACCTGAGATTTATTATATTTCCAGCATTTATTAAAATTCAGAGCATTTAGCATTTTTTCATAAAATGGCCACCGGAGTACACCAGTTTGACTATAAAATGAATTCTATAAAGGCAGTCCACTAACGCGAAGTAGAAATGGATTATTGCTTATACACCAGAGACTGAAGTATATCTCTAGTACAGCACTGCCTATCCTCCTCAAAGCTAACTATTATCTGGACTTTTGTGATTATCTTTTTTCCTTTAAAATTTTAGCTGCTGAGAATTATGTTACATACCTAGACAGTACTTTTTTAAATCCCCCCTAATTCCACCACTTCTTACAGGCTACTAATCCAAGTATGATTTAATTTTTATTTTGTTTTCATCTGTTTTTAAGTGGGTTCATCCCTAGAGCGTATATTCTTCTCCACTCAACATTATGTTTACTGAAGATACACACATGTTGTATTTATAGGTAGGAATCTCTCATTTAAAATATTATAGTTCCACTGTTTTTGAATATATCACAATATCTTAATCCTCCACACTTGAAGTGAACATTTGGAGTCCTTATAGTTTTGAGTCATTATGAATGATGTTGCTTGTAATAAATGAGAACAGGAAATAGCAGTGATAGAAACCATGCCCATCTCACCACTTAGCTGTTATCAGCTCTTAGGCCACTGAAAGCTCTGCTCTTCAGATTTACACCCTGAAAGCTCTTTGGTCCATAGATGAAGAGACAAGCTGGCTAAGCGTTTCACAGACGTTGATTTGAGATGATACCTCTCTGCTCGAAAACTGAGTGCCTCTGGGAGTACGGGGGCGGGCTGAGTCACCCCTGCCCTGCCAAGGCTGGTAGAGGTGTCCCCGCAGCATACCCTTCCATCAGCTACAGCAGCCTATGGCTTCAACCCCTGGACTTTCCGCTACTCTCTCTGCACCAGAATTCATCTCGGTTCTACGAGATCACGACGTTTCTGGGTACACATATGGCTTTCTCAGAGCTTTGCACACAGTACTTTGGGAGTTCTGGTTCGGAATAACCGGATTAGATGACAAGGCGTGCGCAAAGGGAGTCAGCTAAATCAGCAAACAAAATCGAGTTCAACACGCAAAGGTTCAGCCAACTCCTGTGCTGAAAGGATATCCTCTCTTGTGACTGAGGGAACCATGGCAAGTATTTATCAGATACATACAAAGCAAATTACCTTACCCGCTGTACTAGGTCTCTGCCCACAGTAATTTATTTTTATAAAGATTTCACCAAATGATAAGTAATGTAGCTACTTTCCTGATCTACACAGCACTTGGATTTTGTCTTTTTTGTTTTCCATATTTAGTTAAGAATGACTAAAATATAATCCCACTTCTACTTGTGCACTTTTCAATTGCGATTACCTGACACCTTATCACATGCTTATTGGACCCAAGAGGGCGACCTAGATCTACTTCACTTTAAGAATTAAGTAAAATCAAGGTAGATTCAAAATTACCCCAGAACACTTGCTTGGCAGAGAGAGGGAAAAAAGATGACTCAGCAAGAAACTGACGCCTGGAAATAATAATAGTAAATAATTACTTGAAATGGCTGATAATAGGTATATAGTAATAATTCCATATTTGAATGTGTAGTAAATAAGTTTTTTCTCCCCAAGGCAAGGAGAAGGCTCCCAAATCCTCAGAACCGAAACCTATGATATCAAAATACAAAGTCAATAAATACAATTAAAGGAAGATGATCTACTCATTAAGGCCACTAAGTCACAGTGCTGTGTAAGTAGAGGCAGAATTACCAGAGACTTCCTCTTGTTCTCACTTACATACTTTTTTTAAAACAGTTTAAACACCAGCAATTTACAAAGTTATTGTTCACAGTGTAGATTTATTTCCCGGCAGTACTCAACGTTTCAACTTTTTCCAGGTCCACCACCGATGGCTTGCTTTACACTTACCACCACCAAGCCTTTGAGCTGTCACCATTTATGCCTACTCCTGGCGCTATGAAATTTATCATTAGCGCTTTTCAACGGATATTTCCTTAATGGGTATTACTTTCAAAGTCACTTGGCCTTCTGGACGGAGGGGAGATAAAGTGGCCCAGCGCGGTAGAAGCGGGATTTGCCTTGCACCGGCGGCCTGTGCGGCCAGGTTGATCTCGGCATTCCATATGGTCCGCCAGGCATAAGAGTAGTTCCTGGTGCGGGGCCAAGGGAGTAACCCTGAGCAGCCTGCCGCTTGGTGTGACAAAAGCTGCCTCAAAAAGAAGCAAAAATACCAAAGTAAAGTCAAAACTTGACCTTCTTGCATGCAAGGCTGACTTGGAGTGCGGAAGATGGACCTCTGCCTCCACTACATATGTTCTTATGCACCCTCCTCATCATGGAGCCTCTCCTTGTTTACTCAATACAGAGGCAAAAAATTTTTTTCCTTACACTTGTGTTTGTGTTCCGGGATTGCGTTCATAGACCGGTGAGGAGAGAACGAATCCCCAGCGATTCTCGGAGAGATCTCCGACGATCACCATGGGCCCAGACTGTTATTTCACTGGTGGGCAGTGTTTCTTCTGCGAAGCAACGGTTTACATATCACGGGCCAGCAGCCACATGGGCCTGAACCCCTCCTCACACAGCCCATTCTCTTAGTATCCTTTTTAGTACCATATAAATCCTGGTGATCACCTAAGGGAAGTCAAGATGGCTTTAGGAGAGGATAAGAAATTCACCATGCAATCCAGCTGCTGCATACCTGGAATAAACCCTCAGGCACCTTGTACTGACCCTTGGCCTCCTCAGAGTATTGAAGCTTTTGGCATGAAGTAATCAGTCTTGGATTTGTAGCAAAAATAAAGAACAGAGGCAAGCAAGATCTTAAGCAACTAGAAAATAAAATCCACCTATAATTTTAATAGCACAGGATGCTGAGATGAATTGCTTGGGAGAAGCAACAAAGTAGAAAGAGGAAATAATTTAGGATGGGAGGTAGGGGGGCTGGAGGAGCATTTATACCTGAGTAGAAGGTGCTCAGGGCTTATTCTTAGCTCTGATCTCAAGAATCATTCCCTGACAGGCTGAAGTCAATTAGAGGTGCTGGGAAGAGAACTCCCAGATTCGGCCATATACAAACACCGCCTTGCACAAGTTCTCTGGCCCCTGAAATAATATTTTTAAGAGAATTTATAAAACAGAGTGCTTACGAACATACCTGAGCCAATGAAGGCTTATTTGGCTGTCATGGATGAAGTATAGGCATATTTTCGGGCCCAAATACTGAGAACATTTACCCGGCTTAGCTTTTATGCTTTGAGACCCTCACTAAAGCAAAAAACCAGATGGTTAGTAGACTTATGGAATCCATACCTGGGCCCAGGAAGCCACAAGAATCAGGAAGGGAGATAAAGAAGATACCTCCTGACATACCATGCACCAGATCCCTCTTCCTGATTTGCAGGAAAAATAAAACATAATTTTAAAAGAAGTAAATAAAATACCGATCTTGACAAATACTAAGAGCTTTTTTAGATCCAAGATTTGTCCAAGATAATTTATGATGTGAAATACACACGAGGACATTAGTATTAGTCCCAAGAAGAAATATAGGTCAATGGATTATACAATAGTGTTCGCACCACAAAGAAAGGGGCAGCAGGTACGGCTGAGTCCAGAGGAGTAGGGCATTAGCCTTGCGCGGCCAGCCCGTGCCGGCCAGGTTCGATCCCCGGCGTACACGGGTCCACAGGGCACCGGGGGCAGTTCCTCTGAAATTACGACCTGGGAGTAGCATAAGAGCATTGCAGGTGCTGGCCCAAAAAAGTAAAAAATAATAAAGAAAAAAACTCATGAAATTAAAGAAAAAAATACTGGGGTGGAGGAACACTCAAAATTTAGAGCTGCAAAGTGGAAATGTCTTCCTTCTAGACAATTCAGGCACAGCCTCTGATTATATTTCCCACTGGAGATAAAATCCATTTTACATATCTACCAGACTGAAATCTACAAGTTATCATGAGACTTGCTGAATTCACGGTCTTTACTTAAATCAGTAACGCCCGAAATCAGGTGCAGCAAAAAAACTAAAAAGGAGGCGGAGCGGTAGCCCAGCCCGGTGAGAGCGTTTTGCCTTTTCCTGCGGCTTTGGCCTGTACCGGCCTGGAGTTCGATCCCGGCACATCTGTAGCATAGTCCCCGAAGCACACTTCAAGAGTAGTAATTCCTGAGTACAGGCCAGGAGTAACCTGAGGCATTGCAGGTGTGACCCAAAAAGCAAAAAAAAAGAAGAAGAAGAGAAGAAAACCTTTAAAATCACATAGACGAAACTAAATCATGCTCCAATGTAAGTTTTAAAGTATGGGCTATCCTCCTTACCTTTATGAGTCTTTGAGTTTGAAATTATTTTCATTTACCAGGTGAAACTCAAATTTCAAATTTTCTACTTACATAGGAACTGGCCCACCTATTGATAGAACTAATAATTTGAATTAATATCACCTAATTCCTGTCTCTGGCTACGAAGCTTTGGTCACAGGAGTTTGATACAGGAACTCTAAGCTTCCTTAGCAATGTGAGGTGAGACTTGGGACATCCCTCTAGGCTCCCTCTTTGATCAGGCACAAAGCCTGCCACTTTGCATCCAAGTTTGTCTATATTCATGCCCAAGAATTAGAGAAACAAAGCAAAGAGGGTCAAAACATGAATACAAAGCTAAGGTACTAGAGCCTCCAGAGCTAAGGTAGACAAAAGTGAGAATGAAATAAATCATAGATTCTTGATGTGTTTCTACATACTTCCCTGGTTCCAGGACTTCACATGAATTCATGCTGAGGGACTGGCCCCTAGGTTCTTTAAGAGATATTTAGTGTATTCTTTCAGTATGTTCACTTTTCCAAGATTTGCTTAAAAGAAGTCAGAGACTATTTTTTTTTTTTTTTTTTTTTTGAGGCTTAAGCTAGGCGTACAGGTTGAAATGAATGTTGACTCTTTCTGACTTTATTTTTTTTTTTTTTTTTAAGTATTTTATTATACCACCGTGAGATATACAAATAAAAAGATATACAATTAAAAAGTTCATGTTTGGGTTTTTGGTCATACAGTGTTTCAGCACCCGTCCCTCCACCAGTGCCCATCTCCCACCACCAACATCCCGGTTCCCTCCCCCTTCCCCAGCCCTGCTCCATGGCAGGTTCTTTATTTCTTTCCCTTTCTCTCTCTTTCTCTTTTCCTTCCCTTCAGACTATGGATTACAGAACATACATTAAAAAGGTTGTCATGTGTATCCTTTTTGCCTCTATTTAATGCTCAGTTCTAGGTTGGCATTAGTACCCTCGACTATTATTAGCACCCTGTTCCATTTTTCTGTCTTACCTAAACTCCTGACTCCCACACGTTTGTGATAATTTCCACCTTTGACAAGACCTCCTGATATATGTTTCACTTGACCTTGGATATTGGTATCATAATATGTACATATATATTTATGCCATGCAAATAAATGCAGTCATTCTGTATCTCTCTCTCTCCTTCTGGCTAATTTCGCTCAACATAATCTTCTCCATGTCCATCCATTTATAGGCAAATTTTATAACTTCATTTTCCTAACAGCTGCATAGTATTCCATTGTGTAGATGTACCAAAGCTTCTTTATCCAGTCATCGATTTTCGGGCACTCTGGTTGCTTCCAGATTCTGGCTATTGTGAATAATGCTGCTATGAACATAAAAGTAGGGATGGTGTTTCCGCTGCGTATTTTTGGTTTCCCAGAGTAGATTCCCAGGAGTGGTATGGCTGGGTCAAATGGGAGTTCAATTTCTAGTCTTTGGAGGAAAGTCCATATTGTTTTCCAGAAGGCTGTACCAGCCGGCATTCCCACCAACAATGGATGAGTGTCCCCTTTTCCCCCACATCCACGCCAGCACTTGTTGTTCTTGCTCTTTTGAATATGTGCCAGTCTCTGTGGTGTAAAGTGGTATCTCATTGTTGTTTTTGATTTGCATCTCTCTGATGATTAGTGATGATGAGCATTTTTTCATATGTTTTTTGGCCATTGAATTTCTTCCCTTGCTGAAGTTTCTGTTCATTTCTTCTCCCCCATTTTTTGATGGGGTTGTTTGTTTTCTTCTTGTAAAGTTCTACCAGTGCCTGATATATCCTGGATATTAACCCCTTATCAGATGGGTATTGGGTGAATATTCTTTCCCATTCTGTGGACTGCTTTTGTATCTTCAGTCACTGTTTCTTTTTGAGGTGCAGAAGCTTTTTAGTTTCATGTAGTCCCATATGTTTATCTTTTTCTTCTAGATAGCTATGTTAGCCATGTTTCACCTTTGAAGATGCCTTTGCTTCAATGGCGTGGAGGCTTTTCCCCCTGAGCTCAGGGACAAGACAAGGTTGCCCCCCTCTCACCTCTTTTTATTCAATATAGTACTGGAAGTACTTGCCATAGCAATCAGAGAAGAAAAGGACATCAAGGGCATCCAGATAGGCAAGGAAGAAGCCAAGCTATCATTATTTGCAGATGACATGATATTATACCTAGAGAACCCTAAACTCTCTGCCAAAAAAACTCCTAGAAACAATAGGCGCATATAGTAGAGTGGCAGGATACAAAATCCAACACCCAAAAGTCAGTGGCTTTCCTATATACAAATAACGAAAGAGAAGAAAAAGGGATATTAGGAAACTATTCCATTCACAATTGTGCCACAGAAAATCAAATACCTAGGAATCAACTTACCCAAGTATGTAAAGGACCTGTACAAAGAAAACTACAAGACACTGCTCCAAGAGATAAAAGGAGGACACAAGGAAATGGAAACACGTTCCCTGTTCATGGATGGGGAGAATCCAACATTGTCAAAATGGTAATTACTCCCTAGAGCTCTGTACAGATCCAATGCAAGTCCCTATGTAGGATACCGATGACATTCTTCAAAGGAAATTGACCAAACGGCTCCCTGAATTTGTATGGAACAATAAACCCCCCAAGGATAGCTAAAGCAATCCTCGGGAAAAAAAAGATGGGAGGCATCACCTTTCCCAACTTCAAACTGTACTACAAGGCAGTAGTAATTAAAACAGCATGGTATTGGAATAAAAACAGACCTGTGGAGCCTATGGAATAGAATGAGTATCCTGACACCCAACCTCAAACACATGATCATTTAATCTTTGATAAAGGAGTGCAATGAGTCTAAAGTGGAGTAAGGAAAGCCTCTTCAACAAGTGGTGTTGGGAAAACTGGGCAGCAACATGCAAAAAAAGTAATTTGGACCTGTATCTAACACCATGCACAAAAATCAGATCAAAATGGATTAAAGATCTCAATATCAGACTTGAATCCATAAAGTACATTGAAGGGGGCTGACGGCCACAAACAACAAGGATGGCACCATAATTTAGAAAACCCAAGAATCAAGGCAGAGGAGTATTAGGGGCTTATTCACAATCAGCTCAAAAATTGCAAGGCGAACCACTATACAATGCAAGAGGACATCATTGCTTTTCACAAGAAAGGTTGCTATTAATCCATGATAATAGGACCATACTGAGCGCTTAAGAACTGCCAAATGAAGGTGGAAATTTGGGGCTGTAGTTCAAGCCAGTAGAAGCACTTGCATACCAGAGTCAAGCTTGGTTCAATCCCTACAGCAGCCCCTATGTAATGGCCTCAAGTACTTTACTCTATCTAAGTGATTCCTGAGCACAGGAGGCCAGGGAGTAAGCCCTGAGCACTATTGGTTCTAGGTCCCCACCACTCCACTCCTACGCAGCCATCCACCCACCACCAAAAGAACTATAGTAAACAGGACTTAGGATGAGGCTGAGGCTATAACCACGAGACAAGGTTCACTCATTTTATATAGTAACCCACATAGAGATCAGGAAAACCACCAACAGCCTACCTGCACTACCGGCTTCTTAGTCTTCATTCAGACAACTCACAGCTGGGTGTATACAAGCCTAGAGGATTAATTTTCTTGGTGTGTTTAAAAGACAATTTGTCCTTTAATGGTCTAAGAAAAAACTCAGAAAAACTCTGTAACTCTGTACTTTACTACTTAGCAGTCAAGTTAAACTTTTGAATTATGAAGTTAAGAAATGTATCTCAAGTGAATGCATACCACATTTGGCGTGAGTGGGTCACACCTCTAATGGTTCTTGGGATTTGCTCTAGTTCTGTGCTCCAGGGACCATATGCTGGTACCTGGAGGTTTAGGAGCCCAGATCATCTGCGTAAGACATGCACCTTAACCTCTAGTCCTAGGATTTGTCTTTCCGTTAAATATTTTTTTTGCATAATAATGGAAATTATTATTTTCTTTTTTTTAATATTTTTATACCACCATGAGATATACAGTAACAAAGATGCTCATGTTTGTTTTCAGTCATACAGTGTTCCAGCACCCATCCCTCCACCAGTGCCCATTTCCCACCAACAAAGTCCACAAATTCCCTCCCTCCTCCCAGCCTGCCTCTATGGCGGGTTCTTTTATCTCTTTTCTCTTTTCTTTCTTTCTCTTTCTCTCTTCCATATCTTACACATTGTAGATTGCAATACATACATTTAGAGGTTCTCATGTGTGTCCCTTTGCCTGTATTCAATGCTCAGTTCTAGGCTTGTATTATCATTTTCCAAGATTATTAGCACACTGTTCCCTTCTCTGTCTTACCTAACCTCTGCTCACATACACTTTGCAGTTGATTCCACCTATTGACAAGACCTCTAATCCATGTTTTGCATGCCCTTAGGATATTGGTATCATATATATATATATATTTATATATATATACATATGCATATATAATATATATTATATATATAATATCATACAAATAAATGCAGTCATTCTATATCTGTCCATTCCCTTCTGGCTAATTTCACTCAACATGATCCTCTCAACGTCTGTCCATTTATAGCAAATTTCACTTAACCTCGTTTTCCCTTATAGCTGCATAGTATTCCATTGTGTAGATGTACCAAAGTTTGTTTATCCAGTCATCTGTTCTCAAGGCACTCTAGTTGTTTCTAGATTCACAGCTATTGTGGATAAGTGCTGCCATAGACATAAAAGTAAAGGGATGGTGT
>JAJIBD010036317.1:0-20312 GCA_021461705.1 Cryptotis parvus
CATGGAACATTTCAAAACTTAGAATGATTTTTAGAAACAGCATCATAACATGTTCCAAGTGTGCATGATCAACGTGTAGTGGGCTAGACTCAGTTCACTTTGTAATGTCCAGTTCTCCTTCGGACTCTGTGATCAACGTGTGGTGGGCTAGATTCAGTTCACTGCCGTGTCCAGTTCCTCACTCTGAGACCCGGTGATCAACGTGTGGTGGGCTAGACTCAGTTCACTGCCGTGTCCAGTTCTCACTCTGAGACTCTGTGATCAGCGTGTGGTGGGCTAGACTCAGTTCACTGCCGTGTCCAGTTTTCACTCTGAGACTCTGATCAACGTGTGGTGGGCTAGATTCAGTTCACTGCCGTGTCTAGACTCTGAGACCCTGTGATCAACCTGTGGTGGGCTAGATTCAGTTCACTGCCGTGTCCAGTTCTCACTCTGAGACTCTGTGATCAGCGTGTGGTGGGCTAGACTCAGTTCACTGCTGTGTCCAGTTTTCACTCTGAGACTCTGATCAACGTGTGGTGAGCTAGATTCAGTTCTCTGCCGTGTCCAGTTCTCACTCTGAGACTCTGATCAGCGTGTGGTGGGCTAGATTCAGTTCACTGCCGTGTCCAGTTCTCACTCTGAGACCCTGTGATCAACATGTGGTGGGCTAGACTCAGTTCACTGCCGTGTCCAGTTTTCACTCTGAGACTCTGATCAACGTGTGGTGGGCTAGATTCAGTTCACTGCCGTGTCTCTAGTTCTCACTCTGAGACCCTGTGATCAACCTGTGGTGGGCTAGATTCAGTTCACTGCCGTGTCCAGTTCCCTCACTCTGAGACCCTGTGATCAACCTGTGGTAGGCTAGATTCAGTTCACTGCCGTGTCAGTTCTCACTCTGAGACTCTGATCAGCGTGTGGTGGGCTAGATTCAGTTCTCTGCCGTGTCCAGTTCTCACTCTGAGACTCTGATCAACGTGTGGTGGGCTAGATTCAGTTCACTGCCGTGTCCAGTTCTCACTCTGAGACCCTGTGATCAACATGTGGTGGGCTAGACTCAGTTCACTGCCGTGTCTAGTTCTCACTCTGAGCCCCTGTGATCAACGTGTGGTGGGCTAGACTCAGTTCACTGCCGTGTCTAGTTCTCACTCTGAGACCCTGTGATCCAGCGTGTGGTGGGCTAGACTCAGTTCACTGCCGTGTCCAGTTCTCACTCTGAGACTCTGTGATCAATGTGTGGTGGGCTAGACTCAGTTCACTGCCGTGTCTAGTTCTCACTCTGAGACCCTGTGATCAACGTGTGGTGAGCTAGACTCAGTTCACTGCCGTGTCCAGTTCTCACTCTGAGACTCTGATCAACGTGTGTGGTGGGCTAGACTCAGTTCACTGCCGTGTCCAGTTCTCACTCTGAGACTCTGATCAACGTGTGGTGGGCTAGATTCAGTTCACTGCCGTGTCCAGTTCTCACTCTGTGGCTCCTTTGCTTCCCATTCATAGTCCATATGCCAGTGCATGATACGTGTTTCTCCTCTAGTGCCTGTTTACGCATAACTACACTTAACTACCTTTATAAAACTGCTCAGCTGTGGGGTATGACTCTGTGTAAAGCACATGCCTTGCTTGCGTGGCACCCGGTAACTTCCAGCTTTTTACTGTATCCCTTCACCTGTTGCACAGCTGCCTCTGACTGCAGAAGAACCTCCGTACCGCCACAGGAAGCGCGTGTAGAAGAGGAAACAGGTAGGCACAGTAGAGGTGGTGCCACTTGGGGCCCTTCCTAAGGCTCAACAGTTACACTGTTGTAACTTCTCAGAGAATCTCAGAAGGTAACGAGTCATCGCTCACACAGAGGTGACTATCTGCCCTGTTCCCAGGATGGAGTTTCCATGTCTCTCACAGAAATGATCCCTGGTGTCTTTGTATGGGCTTTTAGAAGTTTTGATGATTGCTTATTTCTGACTCAGTTGGTTGTTAATGAGAACAACAAAGACAAACGACTTACCTGCTAAGTGTTTTTGAAGGAAGAAATTCGGAATATATTTTCGGGAAGTTAAAGGAAGACAGCGTTCCTGCTCCTCTGCTCTGCCGGCAGTATTAAAGTCAACTTCACCCGCAGTTTTCCCCACTGCTCTTCGAGAATCACACGGCAGAAGAGGAGGAGGTAGATAGTACTTGTCAGTTGTGGTATCACAGCAGAAAGTTCTTTGTTGTATAATTTACTGTAATTCCAATTTGGGACTGCACCCTTAGGTGCTCAGCAGCTTCTGCTGGCTCTATGCTCCTGGGTCACACCTGCCAGTGCTCTGGGCACCATATGGCACCAGGGGTGGAATCTGGGCCTCCCCTCAGGCCAAATATGTGCAGTCTTCTGAGCAGCCTTCCCAGGCCTTATTAGACTGTATTTTTTATTTTAGCTATTGAAATTTGAGCTGTAACTAGAATTATAGAACAGCAGTGTGTGAGGCTCTGGGTTTGATCCCTGAAACTGCAAAAAACAATGAGCCTAGAACTAATTCTGAATTTAAGTATTGATATCATAATACTTCATAAATATTTTATTGTATCCTAATAATAAAAATCTATTTGCATATTCTGGTCCTAGAACTCTTATGAAAGAACACTGATTTATTGATCAGTACAAATTTTGATGCTTTTTTTTGCTTAGTCTAAGAGGTAAATTGTTCTTATTGTTTTTCTTTATATATATATTTATATATAACCGTATTGTTATCTCTTTTTTTTTTTTTTTTGCTTTTTGGGTCACACCCAGCAATGCTCAGGGTTACTCCCTGGCTCTGCACTCAGGAATTACTCCTGGCGGTGCTCAGGGAACCATATGGGATGCCGGGGATCGAACCCGGGCAGGCACAGGCCAGCCGCATGCAAGGCAAATGCCCTACCCGCTGGGCTATCGCTCCGGCCCCGTGTGTATCTTTTTTTGTTTAGTTTTTGTTTGTTTGTTTGTTTTGAGGGGCCACACCCAGAGGTGCTCAGTGCTTGCTCCTGGCGTGGCCCTCTGGGATCTGATGATGGGGTGATCATCAGGAATGGGGGACAACCTGGGATGCTGGAAGTGCACACAGCCTGCCATGTCCAAGGCAAGCATCACTCTAAATGTGTCTTTATTAGTCAACAGTATGTTCTATATTGTATTGTTTGCAAAATTATTTCTCTGATTATAAATTACAGTTACTTAAATTCATTTGTGATTTTCAATATAAAATATGTTATAAACAAATTAGTTTCTGGATGTATTTGCATGAACTCACATAAATTTATGTGCAATCTATGTTAGAAATATTTATATACTTGAACTTAACAAGCTAGTATAATTTTAAACCATATAAAAACTGGCACCAGAAATATAGCTCAGCCATAGAGCTTTCACCTTGCATTGTGACGCTCTGACTTAATTCTGGTACTGACCAAAAAAAAAAGAAAGACAAAAACTTAAGTAGGAAAACTGTAAGTTTAAAAATCACTATGGAGTCATCTCATAGTTTGCTGGGGATTCTGTAACAAGCAGCAAAGACTGGGTGACTCAAACAGCAGACGATTCCTCCCAGTCTCTATGGCCGAGAGGCCCAGCGTGAGTGGTGGGGCTGGGCTCTTCCTCATCTCTTAGAGTCACTAAACCCATCATCAAAACCTGCACCTCCCAAATACCCACTCCTGACATCATCACATCAGTGCTTTAGGCTTCAGCTTTGGAGGACATAAATATTCATAACAAATAGCACTCCTAACTTATATAAGGAGATGAAATCTCTGAAAGCTCCAGGTAGTAAATAACACCTTTGTAGCATCCACTAAATTTGTTCTCATTTCAGTGGCTACACAAACAAGCAGAGGCGAGAAGAGCAATCAATACTGACATTCCTGAACTCTGTGACTTAAAGGAAGAAGAGAAGAACCCAGAGTGGTTGAAGGACAAAGGAAAGTGAGTTGTTTGTGCTCTAGTCATGAGATTTATCATGAATTTATTTAGACCTTCTAGCTATCGCATCATATATGTTTTTGTGTGTATAGTTGTTGGAAGAGACAACATAATTTTAAAATTAGGTAAGTAGGGCCCCAGAGTCAAATCGTCACTTGTATCACTTGTATCGCTTGTCTTCCCATTGTTCATCAGTTTGTCTCAAGCCGGTGCAGTAACGTCTCTATTCTTTGGGAATGAGATCCATTATTGTTACTGTTTTTGGGCATTTTGAATACACCACGGGTAGCTTTGCCAGGCTCTGCCTTGGCTCTGGGTTCATCCAGGAGCCCAGTCATTTTCTATGTCAGACCATCAACATCCAGGGCCCACGGGGGAGAGCTGTGGGTGTAGACAAGCCTGTCTCCTGTCTGCCACCCGCCGACATCAGCCGGGCACTGCAGCCACACCTGCAACAACTCGAGGGACAGTAAGAGTCAAACCATAGAAGTATTATTTATTTAAGTGAACTAGATTTTATTTGGAGATTCAGAGGAACGGAAGGAAGAGAGGAGAGAGAGAGAGAGAGAGAGAAGAGAGAGAGAGAGAGAGAGAGAGAGACCTCACACACACTCAAGAGAGAACGTGACTTCTCCAAGGGCGGAGGAGCAAATCACTGAAGTGTCAGACATGGCTCTTGCTTCATATTTCAGCATCATAGAACTGAAAAGTATCATATCTTTTGGATTTTTTATTAAAATAACCTTAAAGACCCTTTTATAGTACTAAAAAAAATGCTTTTTAACAATGTGTTTTTTGGGGCTCGAGAGAGCTTGGAGACTGGAGCACAGGCTTTGCTTTCAGGAGGTCCCACTTGGTCTCCAGCACCACTTGGTCATCTTGAGCACTGCTGGGAGAATCCCAAGCATAGCCGAAAGCCCTTGGACAGCATCAGATGATCAGAAGTGAATTCCCAAGAATGGAAACAGCAAAAAAAAAAAAAAAAAGTGGGTTTTTTTTTTTTTGGCCAGGGAGCTCACAGAAGGATGGGCATGCTTTGAACATGAATCCCTGGTTCAGTCCAGACGGACTCCTACAAGGACCCAGCAGGACATCAGAGCCCTGTGCTGGGAGTAGCCCCACACCACACTGAGTTTGTGTTTTAGAAAGTAGGGGTTTGTGGGCATGAAATATGGCTCAGTGATAGAGTACTGCCTTGTATGTTAGACTTTGAGTTTTTTTTCCTTTTCTTGTTTCAGTGTTTTGTGCCACACCTAGCAGTGTTCAGGACTTAATCCTGGCTCTAAGCTCAGGGATCACTCTGACAGGGATCAGCAGACTATATAGCATGCCAGGGATGCCTTACCTGCTGTACTATCTCTCTGGCCCCAAGAGACTCTTGACACAAAAATTTGATCCCTGATGCATGTAAACACACACAGAAATGAAAGTAATCACTATTTTCATTAATAGTGGTATTTTCATTTGGTTGATGAAGGTATTTTTAATCATTCCACATATATCAATGAAAGGTAATCAAATTAGAATCATCATTTATTCATGCACTCCTTTTATTTATTCACATTTGATTCTATGTGTGAATTTTTGTCTATTTCGTTTTGTTTTAGAGCCACGCCCAGTGATACTCGGGTGTTACTCCTAGCTCTGCACTCAGTGGGACTCTGGGGGCCCCATGGAAGCCCAGGATTAAACCGAGATTGGCCACTTTATGGCAAGCCTCTTGCCTGTTGTGCTATCCCTTGGGTTCCAATGAATATTTTCATGTATAGACAGTGAAGTATGGTACATTTGAGTGGCAATTTGAGTTTATAGCCATAAATATTAAGGCAGTTGTAAATATTATTTATTATATTTTTATTACATATATACACTTTTATAATTTTTTTGTTTTGTGCTATCTTGCTTCATTTTTCATACTCTGGTTTTATTTTTCTAACTTTATTTAAACATCATTATTTACAAAGTTGTTCATAATAGAGTTTTTTGGGGCATCCATCGTCAGTTTCAATCCACACCAGTGTGACCCCCTCCACCTCCCATAGCAGTGTGACTTTCCCCTCCACCGTTTTCACCAGTTTCCCCATCCCTTCAATTCTTTTTTTGGTTTGTTTTTTTGGGTCACACCCAGCGACGCCAGGGGTTACTCCTGGCTCTGCATTCAGGAATTACTCCTGGCGGTGCTCAGGGGACCATATGGGATGCCAGGGGATTGAACCCGGGCTGGCAGAGGCCAGCCGGGTCAAGGCAATGCCCTACCTGCTGGGCTATCGTCCGGGCCCCCTCAATTCTTAGCAGGCACAAAAATAATGTTACTTTATTAGAACAAAATGGTTAATGGAATTAACAAGAATGACTTTCGTAAAAAGAAAATTTGTCAAACTTGTTATGTATTTCACAATGTTGGTACTAAAGTCATCGTTTGAGGATTACTGAACTGTTTGTTGCTTGTTGAGCCTTCCACATTGTTTTTCCTTACTGAGCTTAGTGGCCTTCTGGTGCTACTTCCCATCTGATTTGCCATGCCCCTACTGGACTGACAGTATAGTGTCAGTCACTTTGGAGGTGTCATGTGGCGCATCTGTGGCTGTTATGCTCTAGGAGCTATGGATGTGATACGATTCTTTGTCTTGGATTCTTTTGAGATTAGTTGTGAGTTATGAAGTCAGCCAATTTATATGACAGAGGCTCTAGGGCATGGGTGTGTGTTGCTCAGCAGCACAGCAAGAGTCTGGGGGAAGACTGCCCACTCCCACTCTGAGAAGGCCCCAGAGTTTTCAGCCTGAAGACTTCCTGGGAGTTTCATTGGTTTGAAATCTTTTCCAATATTAGTTATGAAGCTGTAAGGCTGGACTGTTTACATGGCATCATTGTTGATAAAACAATTTTCAAACACACAATTCTGGAAGTTAGAAGTTCATAATGAAAGTCACTGGGCTAAGATCAGATTAGCTATTGTGTTCCCTATGGCATTTCTAGAGGTGAGAACATCTTCCTTAATGTTTCCCAGTTGGTTGGCCACTGGCTTTCCTTGACCTGTGCCTATACCCAGCAGGATGCTCATCCTGCTGTTTGCACATGACATTTTCCTCTACCTCTGCCCCTTTGCCTCCCCTCTCTATAAGACCTTGGAGTCTCACATAAGCCAGGGTATTTTCCTATCTCGAGATCCTTGACTGAATCACATCTGCAGAGACCTCATTAGAGCATGTTAGGAACACACTCGCGTGCTGGGTCAGAACATGGATAGCTTTGGGGTGGGAGCACCTTATCTGTCTACTTCACTGTCTGTGCCTTTCTTTTGCCTCATCTTTCCTCCGTTCTTACTCAGTTTCTCTCCTGTTTCAACACCTGGGGTTTGATCTGTGGAGTTGAGCTGAAATTGGCATTTTCCTGCTGGAAGTCAAAGCCTGGGGCTCATGGGTTGTTTTATTCCCAATAGTAAAGTCCTACAGAATTCTTTCCTCCTCTTCTTCGTCTGTTCCTCTTCCTCCTTCCTTTCCTCCTCTCTCTCTATTTAGTCTCTAAATGAAATAACCCTTTTATTGATTACTTGTTTTCCAGGTAGTACCTGAGTTATGAGCTATAGAGATCTAAGGAGGAGAGAGCTAAACATTTATTAGCACTGTATGTCAAGTAGTACAGAACTTATCACTCACTGCATGTTAAGTACTGAACTTATTGGCACTGCATGTCAAGTATGGTACATAGAATTTATCACTGTGTGTCAAGTACTCTACATACAACTTAGCACTGTTTTTCAGGACAGCACACAGAACTGACTAGCACTGTTTGTAAAAACTGAACTCACTGTACATAGAAAATGACAAGGGAACATGAAGGTACTGAAGACAGACACTTAACCTTAGAGAGGGAGGAAGATAAGCTCCAGGAAAAGATGTATAGAGTATGTAGTGCTTTTTTGCTCCTCTTGACAGAGGAGAGGTTGTTCTTTCAGGGAGAGGAGACACAATGAGCAATCAGAAGTCAATGAGACAGAGTGTAGGAGCTATACATAATTTTTTCTAAAACATAATTTGATAAAAAGGAGTAATGAAACAAATGGATCTTGTGTGACTGAAGATTCTTAGATTTTATTCAGTCAAGTGATGAAAACATGTTGCAAAAATCATAGCAAATTCTTTGAACTATGGAATGGTAGCAGGGCTGGTAAGGAGGCAATTTAAGAAATTCTGGGCCAGGAAAATGGCTCAGAGGGCTGAAGCAGTGACCCAAGGTTCAATCCTGGTACCACAGTTCCCTGAGCACCACTGGCAGTAACCACCAGACGTAGCTGAGAATAGATCTCAAGACTGTTGTGTTGGCCTCCAAAGAGACCTTTATCCTTATATGCAGTTTATAAAGTTAAATTGGCAGGATTTCTGGGGTGATTGTTGGGCTTGGTTTCCAATTTGGTGACTGATCTTGTGATACCACCAATTGTGTTAGAGAACCCTGGTTAGGAGGGAGTGCTGGTTAGAAGAGTTAGAATACCGGGTAGGGACCAGAGTGATAGATCAAGTGGGCAGGGTGCTTGCCTTGCATAAGGCAGACCCTAGTTCAATCCCTGGCATTCCATGTGGTTCCCTCATGCAGTGCCAGAAATAGTTCCTAAGTGCAGAGTCAGGAGTAACCCTGAGCACTGCTAGGTTTGGGCCAAACAAATAAAATAAAAGATAAAAAGGGAGGGCCAAGGAAATAGCTCAAAGAATTAGTGTAGGAAAGCTCAGCTGGGAGGAACTCTTACACAGAGAGAGGAAGCATGTTTTTTCACCAGTGCCCAGAGAGAGTAGGGCTGATGGACACAGTTAGAAAGCCATCTGTGAGCTAGGAGAGACCCTGTACAAGGGCTAAGGCACTTTTCTTGCACTTAGTTAATTTGATTCTAACCTCCATATGACATGTGGGTCTCTGAATTTGGTCAGGGTGTCACTCCTGAGCACCACTAGCCAAACACTAAAAGTATGCGGCCCAAACACTAAAAAAGAAAAGTGAAAGAAAAAGAATAATGAAAGAAAAAGAAAATGAAAGAAGGAAGGAGGAAAGGCAAGGGAAGGGGAAAAGGAAGGGAAATAAAACAAAGGGAGAGAAAAGAAAAGGGATATGGGTTAACTCTTTTTAATGTTGGACTTTACTAAAGGTCCCAGGGAGTGTTTAGTCACTATTATGTATAACACACTGAAGGCATGATTTGTGTCTAAGATTGAGAAAGAGGTCTGGCATCTCTGAGGCCCACATTCACAGGCACTCTGCTTGCTTTTTCATTCTCCAGGTAAGGTTTATTTTCAGGCTGAGGGCTCCAGGATCTTTTTTGGAACTTTTTGAAGCATATTCCCCGCCCTTTCACCTGTGTCCTGGCAGCTCCATATGTGATTCTACCATTCTGAAGACCCAGACCCCCCTGGCTGCTCCTCTATTCTCTAGTCCATCCCTCACAGGCAATGGTGGTAGTGAGAAATCATAAAACCTTAAATTACATCCAGAGAAGAGTCAGGGAAAAGAAAGCATTGAAAGTTTTATCAGAGGCTCAAGTGATAGCACAGTGAGTAGGTGTTTGCCTTGTACATGGCCAACCCGGTTCCATTCCCAGCATCCCATATGATCCTGAAGCACCACCAGGAGTAATTTCTGAGAGCAGAGCCAAGAGTAATTCCCTACGCATTGTGGAGTGGCCCCAAAACCAACAACAAAAAAGTCTTATCATAATTCACACTGCGTCTCAGAAATCACAATCAAAACTACCAAAATTCACTAGGAGAGGGACCAACAGGGGAAGGAAAAGAACAGCACTGAGCACAGTCCCTCAGGGAGCTCCCACAGAGCCAGTTACAGGGATGCTCCCCAGAGCAGAGCAGATGCAGTGGGGCATCTACACAGATGCCAACCACACCCCTGGATATGGGGAGATATGCACAGACTTCGACCACTCCCCTGGATATGGGGATATGCACAGAGCCGACCAAACCCCCTGGATATGGGGATACACACCGACACCAACCACTCCCTGGATATGGGGGATATGCAGACTTTCGACCACTCCTGAATATGGGGAATATGCACAGATGCCAAACCACTCCCCTGGATATGGGGGATATGCACAGACGCTGACCACTCCCTGGATATGGGAGATATGCACAGACGCCAACCACTCCCCCTGGATATGGGGAATCTGCACAGATGCCGACTACTCCCTGGATATGGGGATATGCACAGGCGCGACCACTCCCTGGATATGGGGGATATGCACAGGCGCCGACCACACCCCTGAATATGGGGGTATTCACAGACTTCGACCACTCCCCTGAATATGGGGATATGCACAGATGCCAACCACTCCCCTGGATATGGGGGATATACACAGGCATCAACCACTCCCTGGATATGGGGGATATGCACAGACTTCGACCACTCCTGAATATGGGGATATGCACAGATGCCAACCACTCCCTGGATATGGGGGGATATACACACGCCGACCACACCCCCTGGATATGGGGGATATGCACAGACGCCAACCACTCCCCTGGATATGGGAATCTGCAGATGCCGACCAAACCCCTGAATATGGGGGATATGCACAGACGCCGACCACTCCCTGGATATGGGGGATATGCACAGACTCTGACCACACCCCTGGGTATGGGGGATATGCACAGACGCTAACCACTCCCCTGGATATGGGGGATATGCACAGACACCGACCACTCCCCTGGATATGGGGGATATGCACAGACGCTGACCACACCCCTGGATATGGGGGATATGCACAGGCCAAATTCACTCCCCTGGATATGGGGGATATGCAGACGCCGACCAAACCCCTGGATATGGGGATAGCACAGACTGACCAAACCCCTGGATATGGGGATATGCACAGACATAACCACTCCCCTGGA
This sequence comes from Cryptotis parvus, assembly GCA_021461705.1. NCBI lineage: Eukaryota > Metazoa > Chordata > Mammalia > Eulipotyphla > Soricidae > Cryptotis > Cryptotis parvus. The sequence continues at coordinate 10,810 of JAJIBD010036317.1, forward strand.
TATGGGGATATGCACAGACGCCGATCAACCCCTGGATATGGGGGATATGCACAGACACCAACCACTCCCTGGATATGGGGGATATGACAGACACCGAACCCCCCCTGTATGGGGGGATATGCACAGGCATCCGACCAAACCCTGAATATTGGGAATCTGCACAGATGCCGACTACTCCCTGCATATGGGGGATATGCACAGACATGACCTCACCCTGGATACAATCAACAGTATGAAGGAGCTGCTGGTGCCAGCCAGCTCTCTAGAAGCTCTCAGGGTGTGACTTTAGAGACCTCAAAGCGGTATGGTTCTAGCAGTCAGAAAAGCATAAGAAAGTATGAGAGTAGTAATGAGAAAACTATGATCAGAAATGATAAAACTAAAGGTTTTATCATAGTTGAGTAAAATAAAAACTCAATGGAAAACCTCCGCAGCAGAGTATCAGTGGCTGGAAAAATAATTGAGGGGGGCCCGAGCAATAGCACAGCGGTAGGGCATTTGCCTTGCATGTGGTCGACCTGGTTCGTCCCCCGGCATCCCCATATGGTCCCCGAGCACCATCAGGAGTAATTCCTGAGTGAAGAGTCAGGAGTAACCCCTTGTGCATTGCTGGGTGTGACCCAAAAAAGCCAAAAAAAAAATTAATAGTAATTGGAGAGATGTAAAAACTCTAAAACTATCAGAGACGGGGGGAAAAAAGATGAAAAGAAACCTGCTATGTGAACAACATATCAGAGAACTATAGAACGAGTTCATCAGAGCCCTGGAGCAAGACAGTGAATGCACTAGTTAAGGGGCTGCAGAGACAGTGGAAAGCGCTTGCATGTAGCCAAACTGGTTCAATCTCCAGCAGCCCAATATTGTCCCCAAGACAGTCCAGGAGTGATCCCTGAGAGCAGAGTCATTAGTAATCCTTGAGCACTACTGTGTCACCCCCAAAAACCAAAGGAACACTACTAGTCTCAGGGCCCAGAGGACCAGATGTGCTGCCAGAGATGGAACCTGGATTGGCTACGTGCAAGCAAGTACCCTACCTACCTGTAATCTCCTGGTCCTTCATAAACCTTTTGTACTTGGACAAATTAAAAAGAGAAAAGAGAAGTAAAAATGAGATGAAGATAGTTGAAAATGATGATCAAAGAGGAGCTGGGATGGCGCAGTGGTCAAACACCAGAGCACGGGCGGGGCTGAGTTTGGTCCTTGCTGGGGAGGCACAGTGGTTGAACACCAGAGCACGGGGCGGGGCTGTGAGTTTGGTCCCTGCTGGGGAGGGCACAGTGGTTGAACACCAGAGCACGGAGCTGTGAGTTTGGTGTCTGCTGGGGAGGGCACAGTGGTTGAACACCAGAGCACGGAGCTGTGAGTTTGGTGTCTGCTGGGATGGCGCAGTGGTTGAACACCAGAGCACGGGGCTGTGAGTTTGGTGTCTGCTGGGGATGGCGCAGTAGGTTGAACACCAGAGCATGGGGCTGTGAGTTTGGTCCCTGTGGGATGGCGCAGTGGTTGAACACCAGAGCACGGGCTGTGAGTTTGGTGTCTGCTGGGGAGGGAAGCACAGTGGTTGACCGCCAGAGCACGGGCGGGCTGTGAGTTTGGTGTCTGCTGGGATGGCGCAGTGGTTGAACACCAGAGCACGGGGCTGTGAGTTTGGTTCCTGCTGGGGATGGCGCAGTGGTTGAACACCAGAGCACGGGGCTGTGAGTTTGGTCCCCTGCTGGGGATGGCGCAGTGGTTGAACACCAGAGCGGGGCTGTGAGTTTGGTGTCTGCTGGGGAGGGCACAGTGGTTGAACACCTGAGCACGGGGCTGTGAGTTTGGTCCCTGCTGGGGAGGGCGCAGTGGTTGAACACCAGAGCATGGGCGGGGCTGTGAGTTTGGTCCCTGCTGGGGAGGGCGAGTGGTTGAACACCAGAGCACGGGCGGGGGCTGTGAGTTTGGTCCCTGCTGGGGATGGCGCAGTGGTTGAACACCAGAGCACGGGCGGGCTGTGAGTTTGGTCCCTGCTGGGGATGGCGAGTGGTTGAACACCAGAGCATGGGCGGGGCTGTGGAGTTTGGTCCCTGCTGGGGAGGGCGGTGGTTGAACACCAGAGCACGGGGCTGTGAGTTTGGTGTCTGCTGGGGATGGCGCAGTGGTTGAACACCAGAGCATGGGGCTGTGAGTTTGGTCCCTGCTGGGAGGCGCAGTGGTTGAACACCAGAGCACGGGGCTGTGAGTTTGGTCCCTGGAACCTTTCAACCCCCCCAGCAGCACTAATGTGTGGGAGCCTGGCCCTGCGACAACTGTGATCTCTAGTGCATGGCAGCCAAGGTGCATGAGAACCTACAACTGAGTGTGAAAGCACACCCAGGAATCACATCCACAACCACAAATGTGGAAGGAAGGGGACACAATTCCAAAAGTAAACAAGTAAATAAGAAAATCTGGGAGGAGTAACCAGAGATAAAATAGTGAAGGACATTGCCTTGCATGTGGCTGACCTGGATTCAAACCCCAGCATCCCATATGGTCTCCTGAGGCCCCACCAGGAGTGATCCCGGAGTACAGAGCCAGGGTAAGCCTGAGAAGTACCAGATGTGATCCTCCACAAAAAAAAAAAACCTTAATGATGAATGATGTCCCAAGAATTGAGCAAAGAATAGATAATGGTGTAGGAAGAACAAGCAGATGAAAGGAAAGGTCGGTGTGCCAGAGAGAAATATATTCTTCAAGAAGAGTAATTCAGCACGGAAGGCTGAAACAGACAGGAATAGAACCAACTCAGAAGTGAGTGGATTTAAGCCCAAGGATGAAATCCTTTCATCTGCAGAGAGGCTTTGTTTCACAGCCTTCTGTATTTATTCGGGCCAAACTGTCAGCTTTTCTTCTGGAACTGAAGCTCGGTGACACAGGTTTCACAGTGAGCAGGCAAGCACCTCAGTGGAATGGGAGAGAGGCCGAGAAGCCCTGTTGAGAGGACGTATCTACTCGGAAAAGACCAAAAGGAAAAGCCACAGAATTCTGTTTTCTCTTTCTTCTTTCTTCCTTTCTTTTTGGGTCACACCCAGCGATATTCAGGGTTACCCCTGGCTCTGCATTCAGGAATTACTCCTCACAGTGCTCGGGGACCATATGAGATGCCGGGATTGAACTCAGGTCCACCACATGCAGGCAAACACCCTACTGCTCCAGCCCCTCTTCCTTTCTTCTTTATGGTGTCAAGCAAGATTAATTTAAAAAATTTTATTGAATCTGTAGTGAGATACACAGTTATAAGGTTATCATGATTGGCCTTCAGTTATATAATGTCCCAGCACCTATTCTTTAACCAGTATACATTTCCACCACAAAAATGTCCCCAGTTCCTCCCTTGCCCTCCTCAGCCCCTTAAGCAAGATAGTTGTATTTTTTTTTTTTTTTTTGGGTTCCACCACTGCTCTAGGGCTACTCCTGGCCCTGGACCCAGGAATTACTTCTGGAGGTGCTATGGGGACCACATGGGACTGGGGATTGAACCCAGATTGGCTGAATGCAAGGCAAATGCCCTACCCGCTGTACTATCATTCCGGCCCTTAGCAAGATAGTTTTATAGGAATGAAGCTTGCTTACAAAGACATGAGGGGGCCCGGAGTGATAGCCCAGTGGGTAGGGTGTTTGCACTGCCCAGCCAACCCATGCCGGCCGGGTTAGATCCGAATCCCATATGGTCCCCTGAGCCCAGGAGTAATTCCTGAGTACAGAGCAGGAGAAACGAGCACGCCGCGGGGTGTACCAAAAAGAAAAAAAAGACATGAGGAAAGGAGGAGAAAAATGTGTTCAAGAGAGAACCTGGGCTTCTCTAAGTGGAAAAGCAAAAGGAAAGTCACATGGAGACAAATAGTGAGATGTGCTCAAGGGAGAACATGGGCCTTAAATTGCCTTTTTTTTAAAAAAAAAAAAAAAATCTAGCCAGAATTGCATTCTTCTTGATCTATCTTTCTACTTTCATGTCTTAGATTTAAATGCCAAATAACCACCTTTTCAGAAAATATGCAGACTTCAGTAGTTGGTTCTCCTGTAAAAAGCATTTTTCCTTTTTTATTCCCCAACTGATGCTGTGCCAAATAGCTTTTTACTGAGAACATCTCATATAAAACAGAGTCTAGAAGTTCTGATTTATGCATATGCAGGGCATGAAGTGACTTAGCTGCCGTGCGTGACTCAGACTTGGTCAATGGCCTTAATAGCCGCCCCTTCCAGAAACCTGTAGTAAAGGAAGGTCGACGCGCCACCATCCCCAGGAGTCCTGTGCTGCCTTCACTTGGGGCCTGGCTTGCTGCATACGTTGTCTTGGGTCCTGTTAACCCCAAACTTAAGCTCCTTTCCTGCTCACTAGGGTCAAGTGAATCCCATGCATGTGTTTCACTCTCTGAATCGTCATGGGGAAAGAGAAGATCGCGGCTCTGTCTATAGTCTCAGGCTTCTACACCCCTGAAACCCAGAATTATGTTAACTCTCGTGACATAGAATCACCATCTAACCTGGCTCTTGTGTCTGAACTTTCTTTTTGTGCTCTCGGCCCAAATGTTGAGTTTTGTCTTCTTAAGAAGACACAGTGGCTTCAGAATGAACCCATGGACCTGTGCTCTTCAACTCAGCAACATCCCCAGCCCCTCTCAGGGCCACTTATCACCTGCCTAAAACCTAGGTTGGCCCTTGAAGATTGAGGAAGATTGAGCCTCTGCTTTGCTTGGCTTTTCCTCTATTTAAACCCAGGTTATTGGGCCAGAGCCGATAGCACAGCAGGTAGGCGTTTGCCTTGCCGGCGGCCAACCTGGGTTTGATCCCTGGCACCCATATGATTCCCAGAGCACCTCAGGAGTAATTCCTGAGTGCAGAGTCAGGAGTAACCCCCTGAGCGTCGCCAGGTGTGACCAAAAAAAAAAAAATCCAGGTTGCTTATGTGCTTCTAAATTCTAGCTCCAGGTAGGGACCTAATAGTTGATTTTTTAATTTTGTTTTTGGGGCCACACATGGCAGTGGCCTCTGTGCTCAGGGATCATTCCTAGAGGGCGTCCGGGAACCATTTCCATTTGTGGTGTGGGAGAGCGAAGCAACTGGCCCACGCTGCTTGTTGTACTGTCGCTCCTGCCCCACTGGCCCCTATAGTTGCCAAGGGACCGACCAGCGTGAGTCTCTGTACACTTGCCCTGCCTGAATCCTCAACAGCTGGAGTCTGCCTGCATCCTTGTCAGTTTACCCCGTGCTGGGTTTCATCTCATTGCTGATTCTTGACCCTGTGGACAGTTCTTGCAACATGAAATCTCTTTCTTGCCTTATTAAATTCCTCACTGCCCCACCCTTTTCTTTGCCTCAGAGGCCCTAGGGCTGGGGGTCAGGCCTGGGGCTTTGTACATGAAGCCATGCCACTGAGTCCCTTAGTTTCTCTGGAACAGTAAATGTTGGAAGACAGAATGCAGTATGCTAGGGTTCAGATCAGGGCAATGCTGCCCTGGAATGCTGATCCCCACCCCCCAGTGGGGTGTCTGCTCTGTCTCCTGGAAGAATTTGTGTATATTTCCCCTTGAGAAATTCCTTTAGAAGGAAATAAAGAACCTGCCACGAAGGCAGGCTAGGGAGGGGAGGGACATTGGTGGTGGGAAATGGGCACTGGTGGAGGGATGGATGCTGGAACACTGTGTGACCGGAAACCCAAAATATGAACATCTTTGTAATTGTATATCTCACGGTGGTATAAAAAATACTTAAAAAAAAAAAAGAAAGTCCTTTACATTGATGTTTATCCCGATAAACTAACATCCTCAGATATGTGATGGTCTAACCTGGATAGATCAAGATTACTAGGCATCTGACCAAAGAATGTTATTCTCCTCTTAATGATTATTGGTTCTGAGCAGTAAATACTCTCCATGAAGGACAGCTGGGTCAGTTCACGAGGCTGTTGGCCCCTGACCCTGAGCTTTTCTATCTTATTTCTGTCTCTTCTCTTAATTCTCATGGTTCCAGCTTCAGGCCTGTTCACTGGGGGATGGCCCCCAGCAAGTAAAGCTTAGGTCCTGGCAGTAGAAGGTAAGTATTAGATGGTATCTGAATTTTATGGAGGCCTGCAGAGAGGGGATTCCGTCATTCATAATACAACCCACAGCAGCTGCCCTGTGCTGGAGACAACACTTTTTTTTATTATACCATAGTGAGATATACAATTACAAAGATGTTCATAATTGGGTCTCAGTCATCAGTGTTCCAGCACCCATCCCTCCACCAGTGCCCATTTCTCACCACCAATGTCCCCTGATTCCCCCCACCCACCCCAGCCTGCCTGTTGCAGGCACTTTTTTCTTTCCCTCTCTTTCTCTCTGTCTCGGTCTCTGTATCTCTCTCTCCTTTTACACATTGTGCCACCCTACAGACATTTAGGGTTTATCATGTAAGTCTCTTTGTGTATATTCAATAGTGAATTCTAGTCTGACATTACCATTTCCCACAATTAGTTGAACACTGGTATATATTTATATCCCATTAATGAATGCAGCCATTCTATACCTGTCCTTTTCCTTCTAATTTCACTCAGCCTAATAGTGGGAGACTACACTTAAGGGCACCAGTTTGTTCTGCTTTTTAGCTTCTCTTTAGGCTACACCAGATTGTGTTCAGGGATCATTCTTGGTAGTGTTTTGGGGGCCCAATATGGTGCCAGTGATCAAACCTGGGTCAGCTGTGTTCAAGGCAAATGCCACACCTGAACAAATTTGTGTGTGTATAGCACCATACACACAAATCTATAACTCATACACATACATTTGTGTGTGTATGTGTATGAGTTATAGATTATTTTCAAAACCATCTGAAAGTAAGACATAGACATCACACTGAGTCACAGACACTTTGCACCCTGAAGGCCTAACATGCACCTTTTTACGGGATTGAGCCATCATCACACCTAGAAAGTTAACTCATAACATCATCTAATATGGCACCCATATTCAAGTTTATACTTGTGTTACCCAGTGTCATCTATGTGCTATGACACATCAAGTTTCTTAGATTCTTTAGAGCACAGATTCTTGATGGAGGGATGATTAGGAAATCTGTCCAACCATTGCTCCACCAGTACATATTGTTTTATTTTTTCTTTATTTGTGTCTTGTGGGAGCCACATCCAGCAGTGCTCAGGGCTGACCATTAGCTCTGCGCTCCAGGGCTCACTCCTGGTGCACTCAGGGAACTAGAGGGTGCTAGGGCACAAGCCTGTGTTGGCCACATGTGGGAGTAAAAGTGCCCTCCCGCTCTGGCCTGTGATTTGTTTCTACTGTGCCTATGTCAAGGCGCCTTTTGGTACTGAGGGAGACAGTCTGTCTTTCAACACTATGTGATTTATAAACATATTTTCAGGAATTGCCCAGATGAAAGCTGCCAGCATATCACATGAAGATGCAGGAATTCAGAGACTTTTGACATCGGTCCCTCTGTGGCCCCAGGGCGCTTCCTCTCGAACAGACCTGCTGAGCCCACCGGCTAGCTGCATTGTGCAAGTCTCTGTGGCATTAAGACTGTTTCTTTGGCTGTTGTCTTTTATCTGACTCAAGGTTTATAATCCATGTTAAAAAGATGCTTCATCGGTATAATTATTAGTTTGTTCAGTTGCTTGTTCGCAGCCACTGTGCTCTTTGGAAGAACAGTGTTTGATTTTAGTCCTGGTGCTCCATCCCGAGAGCTAACGTGCTCGTGGTGCAGTCACGAAACACACATACTCAGCTGGGATGCTCTGCAGACACCAAAGGATGGACGTTTACTACCCACAGAAAGGGTGGAAGAGAACGACTTTGAAAGTGCATTGAGGGTGCCAGAGCAATAAGCACAGCAGGAAGGCATTTGCCTTGCAAGTGGCTGATCCAAGTTTATCCCTGGTATCCCGTATGTTTCCCCAAGCACAGTCAGGAGTAATTCCTGAGTGCAGAGCTCAGAACCCCTGAGCATTGCTGGGTATGACCCAAAATTAAAAAAAAAGTGTTGAGGGCAGGTGACTGTAAGTGGCTCTTACTGCCCGCATAACCTGCTTCCTTCTCTTGGGAAAAATGGTCCTCTCCCCCAGTGCTGTTTCTAGGACCCTCTAATTCCGGTTTCCTGTAACCCTGAGCTGTGCCACCCTTTTCTGTTTGCTTGTCTGCAGTCCTCTAGCTCTGGGCTAGGTGAACATGCGGTGCTGGGGCTGAGTCCAGGGCTCCCACCTATAGAGCCTGCAAGTAGGAGGCATCCCTGGCCCTCTGCTCCTTTCTTCACTTCTGTCCACGTTGCTTCTTTCTCATCTTTCCTGCCTCTTGTTATTGCTTTTCCAATGCTCAGCTCTTGAGACACAAACACTTGGTCCATTTTGACCATTGCCAATGAGATTGGCCCTTCTCTTCCTCCCCCCTCCTACTCATCTGTCTTTCCTTCCTTCCCTCCCTCTCTTCCCTCTCCCTTTCTCCCTCTCTCCTTCCCTACCCTCCTCCCTCCCTCCCCTCTTCTCCCTCTTCTTCTCCCTCTCTCCCCCTTTCTCCCCCCCTTCTCTCTCTCCCTTCCCTCCTTCCTTCCTTCCTTCCCTCCCCTCCCTCCTTCCTTCCTTCCCTACCTTCCTTCCTTACTTCCTTCCTTCCTTTCTTTCTTTCTTTCTTTCTTTCTTACTTTCTTTCTTTCTTTCTTTCTTTCTTTCTTTCTTTCTTTCTTTCTTTCTTTCTTTCTTTCTTTCTTTCTTTCTTTCTTTCTTTCCTTCTCTCTATTTTCATTTTTCTTCCATTCTCTTAGCAGTACTCAGGGCCCACTTCTCACCTTGTGCTTAGGGAATCTCACCTGGAGAGGCTCAGAGGACTATGTGGGATGTATGGAATTGAGCCCAGTTAGCTGTGTGTAAGGCAAGCACCCTGCCCACTACACTACCTCTGGTTTGGGACTGTGGATTTATTGAAGAACCGTGTGTATTTGGAAAGCCTGACACTTGGTTATCATAAAATGAGAGAATTGTCTGTGATTGTCCATGTCTCTTGAAATTCTTACTGTGCACTCAGTCTAAAAAACATTCAATGTGTTGATTAAATATTTTGTTGAATTCTTTGTACTGACATTGGGCTTTTGGAGAGTGGGGAAGAAATCATAATTATTATGTCCATGTGTAAATTTAGTGTATAATATTATGATACCAACACAAGGTCCAGGCAAAACATGGATCAGGAGGTCTTATTAAAAGTAGAATCACTTTGCTAAATAGTTAAGGTGTACAATGCTGCAAAAAATAAGAGGCAGAGGAACAGAAAAACTTTAAGAGAGGCAGAGCAGAGAGGAGAAGCGAAAGAGAGAAACAGAGTGGAGTACCTGCTAATAGGCGAGTGGGGGGATGGGAGGAGAGTACATTGGTAGTGGAAGTGGGGGCACTGGTGGAGGGATGGGTGCTAGAATGCTGTATTACCAAGAACCAATTGTGAACACCTTTTGTAATTGTATGTTTCCACGCGGTGGTATAATAAAAATTTTTAAAAAAATGGGTGGGA
>JAJIBD010036318.1:0-17282 GCA_021461705.1 Cryptotis parvus
TGGCTCTCGAGTTCATCCCAGGAGCCCGATCATTTTCTATGTCAGGCCATCAACATCCAGGGCCCACGGGGGCAGAGCTGTGGTAGACAAGCCTGTCTCCTGTTGCCACCCGCCGACACAAGCCGGCACTGCCGTCCACCTGCAACAACTCTGGGACTGTAAGAGTCAAACCATAGAAGTTAATATTTATTTGAAGTGAACTAGGATTTTTATTGGAGATTCAGAGGAACCGGAAGGAAGGAGAGAGAGAGAGAGAGAGAGAGTAGAGACAGAGAGACACAGAGAGAGGCACTCCCCAGAATGACTTCCAAGGGCGGGAGGAAGCAAATCACTGAAGTGTCAGACATGGCTCTGCCATATTTACATCATAGAACTGAAAAAGTATCCTTGTCTTTTGGATTCTTTTTATTAATAACCTTAAAGACCCTTTATAAAGTGTAATAAAAATGCTTTTTAACAATGTGTTTTTGGGGCTCCGGAAGAGAGCTTGAGACTAGGAGCACAGGCTTTCGCTTTCAGGGGAGGTCCCACTTGGTCCTCAGCACCACCAGGTAATCCAGAGCACTGCTGGGAGAAATCCCAAGCATAGCCGAGAAAGCCCTTGGACAGCACAGATGATCAGAAGTGAATTCTCAAGAATGGAAATAAACAAAAAAAAAAAAAAAGTGGGTTTTTTTTTTTGTGGCCAGGAGCTCACAGAAGGATGGGCATGCTTTGAACATGAATCCCTGGTTCAGTCAGACGGACTCTACAAGGACCCAGCAGGACATCAGAGCCTGTGCTGGGAGTAGCCCCACACCACACTGAGTTTGTGTTTTTAGAAAGTAGGGTTTGTGGGCATGAAATATGGCTCAGTGATAGAGTACTGCCTTGTATGTTAGACTTTGAGTTTTTTCCTTTTCTTGTTTTTCAGTGTTTTTGTGCCACACCTAGCAGTTCAGGACTTAATCCTGGCTCTAAGCTCAGGGATCACTCCTGACAGGGATCAGCAGACTATATAGCATGCCAGGGATGCCTTACCTGCTTTGTACTCTCTCTGGCCCTAAGAGACTCTTGACAAAAAATTTGATCCCTGATGCATGTAACACACACAGAAATGAAAGTAATCACTATTTTCATTAATAGTGGGTATTTGCCATTTGGTTGATGAAGGTATTTTTAATCATTCACATATATCAATGAAAGTAATCAGTAGAATCATCATTTATTCTGCACTCCTTTTATTTATTCACATTTGATTCTATGTGTGAATTTTTGTCTATTTCGTTTTTGTTTTAGGGCCACGCCCAGTGATACTCGGGTGTTACTCCTAGCTCTGCACTCAGTGGGACTCTGGGGGCCCCATGGAAGCCTGGGATTAAACCGAGATTGGCCACTTTATGGCAAGCCTCTTGCCTGTTGTGCTATCCCTTGGGTCCCAATGAATATTTTCATGTATAGACTAGTGAAGTATGGTACATTTGAGTGGCAATTTGAGTTTATAGCCATAAATATTAAGGCAGTTGTAAATATTATTTATTATATTTTATTACATATATACACTTTTATAATTTTTTTGTTTTGTGCTATCTTGCTTCATTTTTCATACTCTGGTTTTATTTTTCTAACTTTATTTAAACATCATTATTTACAAAGTTGTTCATAATAGAGTTTTTTGGGGCATCCATCGTCAGTTTCAATCCACACCAGTGTGACCTTCCCTCCACCTCCCATAGCAGTGTGACTTTCCCTCCACCGTTTTCACCAGTTTCCCCCATCCCCTTCAATTCTTTTTTTGGTTTGTTTTTGGGTCACACCCAGCGACGCTCAGGGGTTACTCCTGGCTCTGCATTCAGGAATTACTCCTGGCGGTGCTCAGGGGACCCATATGGGATGCCAGGGATTGAACCCGGGCTGGCAGAGGCCAGCCGTGTGCAAGGCAAATGCCCTACCTGCTGGGCTATCGCCTCCGGGCCCCCCCCTCAATTCTTAGCAGGCACAAAATAATGTTACTTTATTAGAACAAAATGGTTAATGGAATTAACAAGAATGACTTTCGTAAAAGAAAATTTGTCAAACTTATTATGTATTTCACAATGTTGGTACTAAAGTCATCGTTTGAGGATTACTGAACTGTTTGTTGCTTGTTGAGCCCTTCCACATTGTTTTTCCTTACTGAGCTTAGTGGCCTTCTGTGCTACTTCCCCATCTGATTTTGCCATGCTCCTACTGGACTGACAGTATAGTGTCAGTCACTTTGGAGGTGTCATGTGGCGCATCTGTGGCTGTATGCTCTAGGAGCTATGGATGTGATACTGATTCTTTGTCTTGGATTCTTTTGAGATTAGGTGTGAAGTTATGAAGTCAGCCAATTTATATGACAGAGGCTCTGGGGCATGGGTGTGTGTTGCTCAGCAGCACAGCAAGAGTCTGGGGGAAGACTGCCCACCCTCCCACTCTGAGAAGGCCCCAGAGTTTTCAGCCTGAAGACTTCCTGGGAGTTTCATTGGTTTGAAATCTTTTCCAATATTAGTTATGAAGCTGTAAGGCTGGACTGTTTACATGGCATCATTGTTGATAAAACAATTTTCAAACACACAATTCTGAAGTTAGAAGTTCATAATGAGTGTCACTGGGCCAAGATCAGATTAGCCATTGTGTTCCCTATGGCATTTCTAGGGTGAGAACATCTTCCTTAATGTTTCCCAGTTGGCTGGCCACTGGCTTTCCTTGACCTGTGGCCTATACCCAGCAAGGATGCTCATCCTGCTGTTTGCACATGACATTTTCCTCTACCTCTGCCCCTTTGCCTCCCTCTCTATAAGACCTTGGAGTCTCACATAAGCCAGGGTACCTTCCCATCTCGAGATCCTTGACTGAATCACATCTGCAGAGACCTCATTGAGAGCATGTTAGGGAACATACTCGCCGTGCTGGGTCAGAACATGGATAGCTTTGGGGGGGCACCTTATCTGTCTACTTCACTGTCTGTGCCTTTCTTTGCTCATCTTTCCTCCGTTCTTACTCAGTTTCTCTCCTGTTTCAACACCTGGGCTTGATCTGTGGAGTTGAGCTGAAATTGGCATTTTCCTGCTGGAAGTCAGAAGCCTGGGGCTCATGGGTTGTTTTATTCCCAATAGTAAAGTCCCACAGAATTCTTCCTCCTCTTCTTCGTCTGTTCCTCTTCCCTCCTTCCTTTCCTTCCTTCTCTCTCTATTTAGTCTCTAATGAAATAACCCTTTATTGATTACTTGTTTTCCAGGTAGTACCTGAGTTATGAGCTATAGAGATCTAAGGAGGAGAGAGCTCAACATTTATTAGCACTGTATGTCAATAGTGCACAGAACTTACTATCACTCACTGCATGTTAAGTACTGAACTTATTGGCACTGCATGTCAAGTATGGTACATAGAATTTATCACGTGTGTCAAGTACTCTACATACAACTTAGCACTGTTTTTCAAGGACAGCACACAGAACTGACTAGCACTGTTTGAGAAAACTGAACTCACTGTACATAGAAAATGACAAGGGAACATGAAGGTACTGAAGACAGACACTTAACCTTAAGAGGGGAGGAAGATAAGCTCAGGAAAAGATGTATAGAGTATGAAGTGCTTTTGCTCCTCCTGACAGAGGAGAGGGTTGTTCTTTCAGGGAGAGGGAGACACAATGAGCAAATCAGAAGCTCAATGTGAGACAGAGTGTAGGAGTCTATACATAATTTTTTTTCTAAAACATAATTTGATAAAAGGAGTAATGAAACAAATGGATCTTGTGTGACTGAAGATTCTTAGATTTTATTCAGTCAAGTGATGAAAACATGTTGCAAAAATCATAGCAAATTCCTTTGAACTATAGGAATGGTAGCAGGGCTGGTAAGGAGGCAATTTAAGAAATTCTGGGCCAGGAAAATGGCTCAGAGGGCTGAAGCAGTGACCCAGGGGTTCAATCCCCCGGTACCACAGTTCCCTGGAGCACCACTGGCAGTAACCACCAGACGTGTAGCTGAGAATAGATCTCAAGACTGTTGTGTTGGCCTCCCAAAGAGACCTTTATCCCCTTATATGCAGTTTATAAAGTTAAATTGGCAGGATTTCTGGGGTGATTGTTGGGCTGGGTTTCCAATTTGAGTGACTGATCTTGTGATACCACCAATTGTGTTAGAGAACCCTGGTTAGGAGGGAGTGCTGGTTGAAGAGTTAGAATACCGGGTAGGGACCAGAGTGATAGATCAGTGGGCAGGGTGCTTGCCTTGCATAAGGCAGACCCTAGTTCAATCCCTGGCATTCCATGTGGTTCCCTCATGCAGTGCCAGAAATAGTTCCTAAGTGCAGAGTCAGGAGTAACCCCTGAGCACTGCTAGGTTTTGGGCCAAACAAATAAAATAAAAGATAAAAAGGGAGGGCCAAGGGAAATAGCTCAAAGAATTAGTGTAGGGAAAGCTCAGCTGGGAGGAACTCTTACACAGAGAGAGGAAGCATGTTTTTCACCAGTGCCCAAGAGAGAGTAGGGCTGATGGACACAGTTAGAAAGCCATCTCGCAGGCTAGGAGAGACTGTACAAGGGCTAAGGCACTTTTCTTGCACTTAGTTAATTTGATTCTAACCTCCATATGACATGTGGGTCTCTGAATTTGGTCAGGGTGTCACTCCTGAGCACCACTAGCCAAACACTAAAAAGTGGTACGGCCCAAACACTAAAAAAAAAAAGAAAAGGAAAGAAAAAAGAATGAATGAAAAAAAAAGAAAATGAAAAGAAGGAAGGAGGAAAGGCAAGGGGAAGGGAAAGGAAGGAAAGGGGAAATAAAACAAAGGGAGAGAAGAAGAGAGAAAAGGATATGGGTTAACTCTTTTAATGTTGGACTTTACTAAAGGTCCCAGGGAGTGTTTAGTCACCATTATGTATAACACACTGAAGGCATGATTTGTGTCTAAGATTGAGAAAGAGGTCTGGCATCTCTGAGGCCCACATTCACACCCAGGCACTCTGCCTGCTTTTTTCATTCTCCAGGTAAGGTTTATTTTCAGGCTGAGGGCTCCAGGATCTTTTTTGGAACTTTTGAAGCATATTCCCGCCCTTTCACCTGTGTCCTGGCAGCCTCCATATGTGATTCCTACCATTCTGAAGACCCAGACCCCCTGGCTGCTCCTCTATTCTCTAGTCCATCCCTCACAAGGCACTGGTGGTAGTGAGAAATCATAAAACCTTAAATTACATCCAGAGAAGAGTCAGGGAAAAGAAAGCATTGAAAGTTTTATCAGAGGCTCAAGTGATAGCACAGTGAGTAGGTGTTTGCCTTGTACATGGCCAACCCGGGTTCCATTCCCAGCATCCCATATGATCCCTGAAGCACCACCAGGAGTAATTTCTGAGAGCAGAGCCAAGAGTAATTCCTACGCATTGTGGAGTGGCCCCAAAACCAACAACAAAAAGTCTTATCATAATTCACACTGCGTCTCAGAAATCACAATCAAAAACTACCAAAATTCACTAGGAGAGGACCAACAGGGAAGGAAAAGGAACAGCACTGAGCACAGTCCCTCAGGGAGCTCCCACAGAGCCAGTTACAGGGATGCTCCCAGAGCAGAGCAGATGCAGTGGGGGCATCTACACAGGCCAACCACACCCCCTGGATATGGGAGATATGCACAGACTTCGACCACTCCCTGGATATGGGGATATGCACAGACGCCGACCAAACCCCTGGATATGGGGGATATACACAGACACCAACCCACTCCCCTGGATATGGGGGATATGCACAGACTTTCGACCACTCCCCTGAATATGGGGAATATGCACAGATGCCAACCACTCCCCTGGATATGGGGGATATGCACAGACGCTGACCACTCCCTGGATATGGGAGATATGCACAGACGCCAACCACTCCCTGGATATGGGGAATCTGCACAGATGCCGACTACTCCCTGGATATGGGGGATATGCACAGACGCCCCGACCACTCCCCTGGATATGGGGATATGCACAGGCGCCCGACCACACCCCCTGAATATGGGGGATATTCACAGACCTCCTTGACCACTCCCTGAATATGGGGATATGCACAGATGCCAACCACTCCCCTGGATATGGGGATATACACAGACGCCAACCACTCCCCTGGATATGGGGATATGCACAGACTTCGACCACTCCCCTGAATATGGGGATATGCACAGATGCCAACCACTCCCCTGGATATGGGGGATATACACAGACGCCGACCACACCCCTGGATATGGGGGATATGCACAGACGCCAACCACTCCCTGGATATGGGGGAATCTGCACAGATGCCGACCAAACCCCTGAATATGGGGGATATGCACAGACGCCGACCACTCCCCTGGATATGGGGGATATGCACAGACTCTGACCACACCCCTGGGTATGGGGGATATGCACAGACGCCAACCACTCCCTGGATATGGGGGATATGCACAGACACCGACCACTCCCTGGATATGGGGATATGCACAGACGCTGACCACACCCCTGGATATGGGGGATATGCACAGACGCCAATCACTCCCCTGGATATGGGGGATATGCACAGACGCCGACAAAACCCCTGGATATGGGGGATATGCACAGACGCCGACCAAACCCCTGGATATGGGGATATGCACAGACACCAACCACTCCCTGGATATGGGGGATATGCACAGACGCCGACCAAACCCCTGGATATGGGGGATATGCACAGACACCAACCACTCCCTGGATATGGGGGGGGATATGCACAGACACCGACCACTCCCCTGGATATGGGGGATATGCACTGACGCCCGACCAAACCCCTGAATATTGGGAATCTGCACAGATGCCGACTACTCCCCTGCATATGGGGATATGCTACAGACACTGACCTCACCCCCTGGATACAATCAACAGTATGAAGGAGCTGCTGGTGCCAGCCAGCTCTCTGGAAGCTCTCAGGGTGTGACTTTAGAGACCTCAAAGAAGCGGATGGTTCTAGCAGTCAGAAAAGCATAAGAAAGTATGAGAGTAGTAATGAGAAAACTATGATCAGAAATGATAAAACTAAAGGTTTTATCATAGTTGGTAAAATAAAAAACTCAATGGAAAACCTCCGCAGCAGAGTATCAGTGGCTAGTGAAAAAAATAATTGGAGGGGGCGGAGCAATAGCACAGCGGGTAGGGCATTTTGCCTTGCATGTGGTCGACCTGGGTTCGGTCCCCGGCATCCCATATGGTCCCCGAGCACCATCAGGAGTAATTCCTGAGTGAAGAGTCAGGAGTAACCCCTGTGCATTGCTGGGTGTGACCCAAAAAGCCAAAAAAATTAATAGTAATTGGAGAGATGTAAAAAACTCTAGAAACTATCAGAGACGGGGAAAAAAAAGATGAAAAGAAACCTGCTATGTGAACAACATATCAGAGAACTATAGAACTGAGTTCATCAGAGCCCTGGAGCAAGACAGTGAATGCACTAGTTAAGGGGGCTGCAGAGACAGTGGAAAGTGCTCGCCTTGCATGTAGCCAAACTGGGTTCAATCTCCAGCAGCCCATATTGTCCCCCAAGACAGCCAGGAGTGATCCCTGAGAGCAGAGTCATTAGTAATCCTTGAGCACTACTGTGTCACCCCCCAAAAACCAAAGGAACACTACTAGTCTCAGGGCCCAGAGGACCAGATGTGCTGCCAGAGATGGAACCTGGATTGGCTACGTGCAAGGCAAGTACCCTACCTACCTGCTGTGTAATCTCCCTGGTCCTTCATAAACCTTTTGTACTTGGACAAATTAAAAAAGAGGAAAAGAGAAGTAAAATGAGATGAAGATAGTTGAAAATGATGATCAAAGAGGAGCTGGGGATGGCGCAGTGGTCAAACACCAGAGCGGGGCGGGGCTGTGAGTTTGGTCCTTGCTGGGGAGGGCACAGTGGTTGAACACTGAGCACGGGGCGGGGCTGTGAGTTTGGTCCCTGCTGGGGAGGGCACAGTGGTTGAACACCAGAGCACGGAGCTGTGAGTTTGGTGTCTGCTGGGGAGGGCACAGTGGTTGAACACCAGAGCACGGAGCTGTGAGTTTGGTGTCTGCTGGGGATGGCGCGAGTGGTTGAACACCAGAGCACGGGGCTGTGAGTTTGGTGTCTGCTGGGGATGGCGCAGTGGTTGAACACCAGAGCATGGGGCTGTGAGTTTGGTCCCTGCTGGGGATGGCGCAGTGGTTGAACACCAGAGCACGGGGCTGTGAGTTTGGTGTCTGCTGGGAGGGCACAGTGGTTGAACACCAGAGCACGGGCGGGGCTGTGAGTTTGGTGTCTGCTGGGGATGGCGCAGTGGTTGAACACCAGAGCACGGGGCTGTGAGTTTGGTTCCTGCTGGGGATGGCGCAGTGGTTGAACACCAGAGCACGGGGCTGTGAGTTTGGTCCCTGCTGGGGATGGCGCAGTGGTTGAACACCAGAGCACGGGGCTGTGAGTTTGGTGTCTGCTGGGGAGGGCACAGTGGTTGAACACCAGAGCACGGGGCTGTGAGTTTGGTCCCTGCTGGGAGGGCGCAGTGGTTGAACACCAGAGCATGGGCGGGCTGTGAGTTTGGTCCCTGCTGGGGAGGGCGCAGTGGTTGAACACCAGAGCACGGGCGGGGCTGTGAGTTTGGTCCCTGCTGGGGATGGCGCAGTGGTTGAACACCAGAGCACGGGCGGGGCTGTGAGTTTGGTCCCCTGCTGGGGATGGCGCAGTGGTTGAACACCAGAGCATGGGCGGGCTGTGAGTTTGGTCCCTGCTGGGGAGGGCACGGTGGTTGAACACCAGAGCACGGGGCTGTGAGTTTGGTGTCTGCTGGGGATGGCGCAGTGGTTGAACACCAGAGCATGGGGCTGTGAGTTTGGTCCCTGCTGGGGGGAGGCGCAGTGGTTGAACACCAGAGCACGGGGGCTGTGAGTTTGGTCCCTGGAACCTTTCCAACCCCCAGCAGCACTAATGTGGGAGCTCTGGCCCTGCGACAACTGTGATCTCTAGTGCATGGCAGCCAAGTGCATGAGAACCCTACAACTGAGTGTGAAAGCACACCAGGAATCACATCCACAACCACAAATGTGGAAGGAAGGGGGACACAATTCCAAAAAGTAAACAAGTAAATAAGAAAATCTGGGAGTGAGTAACCAGAGAGATAAAATAGTGAAGGGCATTGCCTTGCATGTGGCTGACCTGGATTCAAACCCCAGCATCCCATATGGTCTCCTGAGCCCCACCAGGAGTGATCCCTGAGTACAGAGCCAGGAGTAAGCCTGAGAAGTACCAGATGTGATCCCTCCACAAAAAAAAACCTTAATGATGAATGATGTCCCAAGAATTGAGCAAAGAATAGATAATGGCGGTAAGCTAAGAACAAGCAGATGAAAGGAAAGGTCGGTGTGCCAGAGAGAAATATATTCTTCAAGAAGAGTAATTCCAGCACGGAAGGCTGAAACAGACAGAATAGAACCAACTCAGAAGTGAGTGGATTTAAGCCCAAGGATGAAATCCTTTCATCTGCAGAGGCTTTGTTTCACAGCCTTCTGTATTTATTCGGACCAAACTGTCAGCTTTTCTTCTGGAACTGAAGCTCGGTGACACAGGTTTCACAGTGAGAGCAGGCAAGCACCTCAGTGGAATGGGGGAGAGGCCGAGAGCCCTAGTTGAGAGGGAGGGCGTATCTACTCGGAAAAGACCAAAAGGAAAAAGCCACAGAATTCTGTTTCTCTTTCTTCTTTCTTCCTTTCTTTTTAGGTCACACCCAGCGATATTCAGGGTTACTCCTGGCTCTGCATTCAGGAATTACTCCTCACAGTGCTCGGGGACCATAATGAGATGCCAGGATTGAACTCAGGTCCACCACATGCCAAGGCAAACACCCTACTGCTCCAGCCCCTCTTCCTTTCTTCTTTATGGTGTCAAGCAAGATTAATTTAAAAAATTTTATTGAATCGTAGTGAGATACACAGTTATAAGGTTATTCATGATTGGCCTTCAGTTATATAATGTCCCAGCACCTATTCTTTAACCAGTATACATTTCCACCACAAAAATGTCCCCAGTTTCCCTCCCCCCTGCCCTCCTCAGCCCCTTAAGCAAGATAGTTGTATTTTTTTCTTTTTGGGTCCACCCACCAATGCTCAGGGGCTACTCCTGGCTCTGGACCCAGGAATTACTTCTGGCGGTGCTCTGGGGACCACATGGGATGCTGGGGATTGAACCCAGATTGGCTGAATGCAAGGCAAATGCCCTACCCGCTGTACTATCATTCCGGCCCTTAGCAAGATAGTTTTATAGAATGAAGCTTGCTTACAAAGACATGAGGGGGGCCGGAGTGATAGCCCAGTGGGTAGGTGTTTGCCTTGCACGCACCAGCCCATGCCGGCCGGGTTAGATCCCGGAATCCCATATGGTCCCCTGAGCAGCGCCAGGAGTAATTCCTGAGTACAGAGCCAGGAGAAACCCCTGAGCATCGCCGGTGTGAACCAAAAGAAAAAAAAAAAGACATGAGGAGAGAAAGGAGGAAAAATGTGTTCAAGAGAGAACCCTGGGCTTCTCTAAGTGGAAAAGCAAAAGGAAAGTCACATGGAGACAAATAGTGAGATGTGCTCAAGGGGAGACATGGGCTTAAATTGCCTTTTTAAAAAAAAAAAATCTAGCCAGAATTGCATTCTTCTTGATCTATCTTTCTACTTTCATGTCTTAGATTTAAATGCCAAATAACCACCTTTTCAGAAAAATATGCAGACTTCAGTAGTTGGTTCTCCTGTAAAAAGCATTTTTCCTTTTTTTTCCTCCCCAACTGATGCTGTGCCAAATAGCTTTTACTGAGAACATCTCATATAAAACAGAGTCTAGAAGTTCTGATTTATGCATATGCAGGGCATGAAGTGACTTAGCTGCCGTCACGTGACTCAGACTTGGTCAATGGCCTTAATAGCCGCCCTTCCAGAAACCTGTAGTAAAGGAAGGTCGACGCGCCACCATCCCCAGGAGTCCTGTGCTGCCTTCACTTGGGGCTTGGCTTGCTGCATACGTTGTCTTGGGTCCTGTTAACCCCAAACTTAAGCTCCTTTCCTGCTCACTAGGGTCAAGTGAATCCCATGCATGTGTTTCACTCTCTGAATCGTCATGGGAAAGGAGAAGATCGCGGCTCTGTCTATAGTCTAGGCTTCTACACCCCTGAAACCCAGAATTATGTTAACTCGTGACATAGAATCACCATCTAACCTGGCTCTTGTGTCTGAACTTTCTTTTTGTGCTCTCGGCCCAAATGTTGAGTTTTGTCTTCTTAAGAAGACACAGTGGCTTCAGAATGAACCCCATGGACCTGTGCTCTTCAACTCAGCAACATCCCCAGCCCCTCTCAGGGCCAAATCTTATCACCTGCCTAAAACCTAGGTTGGCCCTTTGAAGATTGAGGGAAGATTGAGCCTCTGCTTTGCTTTGGCTTTTCCTCTATTTAAACCCAGGTTACTGGGCGGGCGATAGCACAGCAGGTAGGCGTTTGCCTTGCCACGCGGCCAACCTGGGTTTGATCCCTGGCACCCCATATGATTCCCGAGCACCTCCAGGAGTAATTCCTGAGTGCAGAGTCAGGAGTAACCCCTGAGCGTCGCCAGGTGTGACCAAAAAAAAAAAAAAATCCAGGTTGCTTATGCTTCTAAATTCTAGCTCTGAGGTAGGGACCTAATAGTTGATTTTTTAATTTTTGTTTTGGGGGCCACACATGGCAGTGGCCTCTGTGCTCAGGGATCATTCCTAGAGGGCGTCCGGGGAACCATTTCCATTTGTGGTGTGGGAGGCGGAGCCCAACTGGCCACCGCGGCTGCTTGTTGTACTGTCGCTCCTGCCCCACTGGCCCCTATAGTTGCCAAGGGACCGACCAGCGTGAGTCTCTGTACACTTGCCCTGCCTGAATCCTCAACAGCTGGAGTCTGCCTGCATCCTTGTCAGTTTACTCCGTGCTGGGTTTCATTCATTGCTGATTCTTGACCCTGTGGACAGTTCTTGCAACATGAAATCTCTTTCTTGCCTTATTAAATTCCTCACTGCCCCCACCCTTTTCTTTGCCTCAGAGGCCTAGGGCTGGGGGGTCAGGCCCTGGGGCTTTGTACATGAAGCCATGCCACTGAGTCCCTTGGATTTCTCTGGAACAGTAAATGTTGGAAGACAGAATGCAGTATGCTAGGGGTTCAGATCAGGGCAATGCTGCCCTGGAATGCTGATCCCCACCCCCAGTGGGGGGTCGTGTCTGCTCTGTCTCCTGGAAGAATTTGTGTATATTTCCCCTTGAGAAATTCCTTTAGAAGGAAATAAAGAACCTGCCACGAAGGCAGGCTAGGGGAGGGGGAGGGACATTGGTGGTGGGAAATGGGCACTGGTGGAGGGGATGGGTGCTGGAACACTGTGTGACCGAAACCCAAAATATGAACATCTTTGTAATTGTATATCTCACGGTGGTATAAAAAAATACTTAAAAAAAAAAAAAGAAAGTCCTTTTACATTGATGTTTATCCCGATAAACTAACATCCTCAGATATGTGATGGTCTAACCTGGATAGATCAAGATTACTAGGCATCTGACCAAAGAATGTTATTCTCCTCTTAATGATTATTGGTTCTGAGCAGTAAATACTCTCCATGAAGGACAGCTGGGGTCAGTTCACGAGGCTGTTGGCCCCTGACCCTGAGCTTTTCTATCTTATTTCTGTCTCTTCTCTTAATTCTCATGGTTCCAGCTTCAGGCCTGTTCACTGGGGGATGGCCCCAGCAAGTAAAAGCTTGGGTCCTGGCAGTAGAAGGTAAGTATTAGATGGTATCTGAATTTTATGGAGGCCTGCAAGAGGGGATTCCGTCATTCATAATACAACCACAGCAGCTGCCGCCTGTGCTTGGGGAGACCACACTTTTTTTATTATACCATAGTGAGATATACAATTACAAAGATGTTCATAATTGGGTCTCAGTCATACAGTGTTCCAGCACCCATCCCTCCACCAGTGCCCATTTCTCACCACCAATGTCCCCTGATTCCCTCCCACCCACCCCAGCCTGCCTGTTGCAGGCACTTTTTCTTTCCCTCTCTTTCTCTCTGTCTCGGTCTCTGTATCTCTCTCTCCTTTTTACATTGTGGCTTACCCTACAGACATTTAGGGTTTATCATGTAAAGTCTCTTTGTGTATATTCAATAGTGAATTCTAGTCTGACATTACCATTTCCCACAATTAGTTGAACACTGGTATATATTTATATCCCATTAATGAATGCAGCCATTCTATACCTGTCCTTTTCCTTCTAATTTCACTCAGCCTAATAGTGGGGAGACCACACTTAAGGGCACCAGTTTGTTCTGCTTTTTTAGCTTCTCTTTAGGCTACACCAGATTGTGTTCAGGGATCATTCTTGGTAGTGTTTTGGGGGCCCAATATGGTGCCAGTGATCAAACCTGGGTCAGCTGTGTTCAAGGCAAATGCCACACCTGAACAAATTTGTGTGTGTATAGCACCATACGCAAATCTATAACTCATACACATACATTTGTGTGTGTATGTGTATGATTATAGATTATTTTTCAAAACCATCTGAAAGTAAGACATAGACATCACACTGAGTCACAGACACTTTGCACCCTGAAGGCCTAACATGCACCTTTTACATGATTGAGCCATCATCACACCTAGAAAGTTAACTCATAACATCATCTAATATGGCACCCATATTCAAGTTTATACTTGTGTTACCCAGTGTCATCTATGTGCTATGACACATCAAGTTTCTTGGATTCTTTAGAGCACAGATTCTTGATGGAGGGGATGATTAGAAATCTGTCCAACCATTGCTCCACCAGTACATATTGTTTTATTTTCTTTATTTGTGTCTTATGGGGGAGCCACATCCAGCAGTGCTCAGGGCTGACCATTAGGCTCTGCGCTCAGGGCTCACTCCTGGTGCACTCAGGGAACTAGAGGGGGTGCTAGGGCACAAGCCTGTGTTGGCCACATGTGGAGTAAGTGCCCTCCCGCTCTGGCCTGTGATTTGTTTCTACTGTGCCTGTGTCAAGGCCGCCTTTTGGTACTGAGGGAGACAGTCTGTCTTTCAACACTATGTGATTTATAAACATATTTTCAGGAATTGCCCAGATGAAAGCTGCCAGCATATCACATGAGGCATGCAGGAATTCCAGAGACTTTTTGACATCGGTCCCTCTGTGGCCCCAGGGCCGCTTCCTCTCGGAACAGACCTGCTGAGCCCACCGGCTAGCTGCATTGTGCAAGTCTCTGTGGCATTAAGACTGTTTCTTTGGCTGTTGTCTTTTTATCTGACTTAAGGTTTATAATCCATGTTAAAAGATGCTTCCATCGGTATAATTATTAGTTTGTTCAGTTGCTTGTTCGCAACCACTGTGCTCTTTGGAAGAACCGTGTTTGATTTGTAGTCCTGGTGCTCCATCCCGAGAGCTAACGTGCTCGTGTGCAGTCACGAAACACACATACTCAGCTGGGATGCTCTGCAGACACCAAAGGATGGACGTTTACTACCCACAGAAAGGGGTGGAAGAGAAAACGACTTTGAAAGTGCATTGAGGGTGCCAGAGCAATAAGCACAGCAGGGAAAGCATTTGCCTTGCAAGTGGCTGATCCAAGTTTTATCCCTGGTATCCCGTATGTTTCCCCCCAAGCACAGTCAGGGAGTAATTCCTGAGTGCAGAGCTCAGTAACCCCTGAGCATTGCTGGGTATGACCCAAAAATTAAAAAAAAAAAGTGTTGAGGGCAGGTGACTGTTAGTGGCTCTTACTGCCCACATAACCTGCTTCCTTCTCTTGGGAAAAATGGTCCTCTCCCCAGTGCTGTTTCTGAGACCCTCTAATTCCGGTTTCCTGTAACCCTGAGCTGTGCCACCTTTTCTGTTTGCTTGTCTGCAGTCCTCTAGCTCTGGGCTAGGTGAACATGCGGTGCTGGGGCTGAGTCCAGGGCTCCCACCTATAGAGCCTGCAAGCAGGGCGATCCCTGGCCCTCTGCTCCTTTCTTCACTTCTGTCCACGTTGCTTCTTTCTCATCTTTCCTGCCTCTTGTTATTGCTTTTCCAATGCTCAGCTCTTGAACAAAACACTTGGTCCTTTTTGACCATTGCCAATGAGATTGGCCCTTCTCTTCCCCCCCCTCCTACTCATCTGTCTTTCCTTCCTTCCCTCCCTCTCTTCCCTCTCCCTTTCTCCCTCTCTCCTTCCCTACCCTCCTCCCTCCCTCCCCTCTTCTCCCTCTTCTTCTCCCTCTCTCCCCCCTTTCTCCCTCCTTCTCTCTCTCCCTTCCTTCCTCTCCTTCCTTTCCCTTCCTTCCCTCCCTCCTCCTCCTTCCTTCCTTCCTACCTTCCTTCCTTCCTTCCTTCCTTCCTTTCTTTCTTTCTTTCTTTCTTTCTTTCTTTCTTTCTTTCTTTCTTTCTTTCTTTCTTTCTTTCTTTCTTTCTTTCTTTCTTTCTTTCTTTCTTTCTTTCTTTCTTTCTTTCCTTCTCTCTCTATTTCATTTTCTTCCATTCTCTTAGCAGTACTCAGGGCCCACTTCTCACCTTGTGCTTAGGGAATCTCTCCTGGAGAGGCTCAGAGGACTATGTGGGATGTATGGAATTGAGCCCAGTTAGCTGTGTGTAAGGCAAGCACCCTGCCCACTACACTACCTCTGGTTTGGGACTGTGGATTTATTGAAGAGCCGTGTGTATTTGGAAAGCCTGACACTTAGTTATCATAAAATGAGAGGAGTGTCTGTGATTGTCCATGTCTCTTGAAATTCTTGCTGTGCACTCAGTCTAAAAACATTCAATATGTGTTGATTAAATATTTTGTTGAATTCTTTGTACTGACATTGGCTGCTTTGGAGGGAAGAAATCATAATTATTATGTCCATGTTTAAATTTAGTGTATAATATTATGATACCAACACAAGGTCAGGCAAAACATGGATCAGGAGGTCTTGTTAAAAAGTAGAATCTAGCACAAATGGGTGGGAGTTACAATGTGTAAAATAAGAGGGAGAGAGATGCAGAGACAGAGAGAGAGAGGAAGAGAGAAACTGGGTACCTGCTATTAAGGCGGGTGGGGGGGATGGGAGGGGAGGGGTACATTGGTGGTGGAAATGGGGCACTGGTGGAGGGATGGGTGCTGGAGATACTGTATTACCAAGAACCAATTGTGAACACCTTTGTAATTGTATGTTTCACGGTGGTATAATAAAAAATTTTTTAAAAAATGGGTGGGAGGGGCCGGAGCGATAGCCCAGCGGGTAGGGCGTTTGCCTTGCGCGCGGCCGCCTGTGCTGGCCCGGGTTCGATCCCCAGCATCCCATATGGTCCCCTGAGCACCGCCAGGAGTAATTCCTGAGTGCAGAGCCAGGAGTGACCCCTGAGCATCGCCGGGTGTGACAAAGCAAAAAAAAAAAAAAAAAAAGTGGGGGGAGTTGAGGTTAGGTAAGACAAAGAAGGGAACAGTGTGCATTAATTGTCAAAAGTGATAATACCACTTTGACCTAGAACTGAGCATTGAATACAGGCAAAAAGATACACATGAGGGGCGGGAGCAATAGCCTAGCGGGTAGGGCGTTTGCCTTGCACGCAGCCGGCCCATGCCGGCCCTGGTTCGATCCCCAGCATCCCATATGGTCCCCTGAGCACCGCCGGGACTAATTCCTGCATGCAGAGCCAGGAGAAACCCCTGAGCATTGCCGGTGTGACCCAAAAAAAAAAAAAAAAAAAAAAAAAAAAGATACACATGATAACCTCTAGATGTATGTATTGCAATCCACAATGTGTAAGAGAAAGAAGAGACAGAGAGAGAAAGAGAGAAAGAGAGAGAGACCATTGACATTGACCATGGTCAATGATCAATGCCAGAGAGAGAGAGAGAGAGAGAGAGAGAGAGAGAGAGAGAGAGGGAGAGTGAAGAGAAGAAATAAAGAACCTGCCATAGAGGCAGGCTAATGGAGAGGGGAGCGAAAGGGACATGGATGGTGGGAAATGGGCACTGGTAGAGGGATGGATGCTGGAACACTGTATGACCAAAACCCAAACATGAACATCTTTGTAATTGTATATCTCATGGTGGTATATAAAATATTAAAAAATTAAAAAATAAATAAATTTAGTGTATAAGAACTGTTCCCCCTTTTTTTTTTTTTTTTTTTTTTTTTTTTTTTGCTTTTCGGTCCCACCCGGCGATGCTCAGGGGGTTATTCCTGGCTCTGCGCTCAGGAATTACTCCTGGCGGTGCTGGGGGACCATATGGGATACCGAGGATCGAACCCCTGGCTGGCACATAGGCCAGC
>JAJIBD010036319.1:0-20142 GCA_021461705.1 Cryptotis parvus
CCCAAGGCATGTGCTTTGTATGAGGCCATCCTTGGTTTGATCCCTGGCACCTCCTGGTCCTCCCCGTGTTAGGGAGTAGTCTCTGAACACCTCTGGGTGTTTCCCTCATCTGTTCTTTTGCCTCTCTGTTCTGAGTATTGACAAGATTCAGAGAAAAGCAGTGAACATGGCTGAATGTCATTTAGGCCTTGCAGAAGAACAAATCTATAGTATTGGGAGTGTGACCAGATAGAGGTATAAATATTACTCACTAATCGAAATGTGGCCTATCTCTTCCTGTTTCAGATTCCATGCATTTGCAGAGAGAACACAGTGTGTGGAATTTCCTAATTTCTCCATAAAGGATGGTGACCATGTAAGGACTTGGAATGAGAGGAAACTGAAAGGGGAAAACCCCTCCAGGTACACAGGAGGGAAAAGCAAGGGGTGTGGCTTATTTTTTTAATAATCTCAGATCAATAAGGAGAATTCAGATATTTAGGAAGGAAAGCTCTGGGTGGACCTAACCATATCTTTTGTACTATTTGTGTGATACAAGGATGATTATGGACGTAGATGGTGACTATGCCAGCCTAGCAACCATTTTCGTCCCAGAGAAGAGACCTAAGTGTTATGGTTACTTACTTAAGAACCTTCTGGAGATGCGGCCCCATCCATGTCTGAGCTGAACCTAGTCTTGGCAAGGATTGCTGCTCTCCTACTGGGCTAACCAAGCCTGTTGTGAATGAGCCTGCACTGCGTGGGGTTTCTGCCACCCCGCCAGTGTGGGATTGACCTACTTCCTGTGCTGGCCTCAGCCACAGTGGAGCCTGTCAGAGCTGAAAACTTCCCAATACAGGCTAGGGATGTGACTGCAGTTGAATGGATACAGAGAAGTAGACCACAGAAGGAGAAACAGGGCTGGGATTTGGGCAAATAGAACTGGAAGATTACCCTGAAAGCCAAGATATGGGAATCCTTTGGGGGCTTATAAAATTGCAGGGTGCCAAAGACTGAGCGAAGGAGGCCAGGAAACTCCTGTGTGATGGTGACATGGGGGTGGGGGTGGCACTTGGCACTTTTAGAAGTTCCAACAAAAATTTTTTGCTCTATTTCCAGTAATGGGGAAAAGGTTTCTGCCTTCAGTATAAGGCAGGGACTGCTCTTGGGGAATAGGGGAGAAGATCTAGGTGATCTTTGCCTCAAAGTTTCCTCTGTTTATGTGATGATATTGTAAAGGCTGAGAGAGAGAGAGAGAGAGAGAGAGAGAGAGAGAGAGAGATCATGGAGGTGGCTTGTTACTAGCGTAGGAGGTCAGTTGGAGAAAATAGCAGAAGGGAAAGTAAGAAAGACTTGTCCCAGCAATATGGAGATCTCTTAAGAAAGTAGGAGGGGCCGGAGCGATAGCCCGCGGGTAGGGC
Organism: Cryptotis parvus; assembly: GCA_021461705.1. Lineage (NCBI taxonomy): Eukaryota > Metazoa > Chordata > Mammalia > Eulipotyphla > Soricidae > Cryptotis > Cryptotis parvus. Next base: position 1,401 of record JAJIBD010036319.1, read on the forward strand.
ATTTGCCTTGCACATGGCTGGCCTGTGCTGGCCCGGGTTCAATCCCCAGCATCCCATATGGTCCCCGAGCACTGCCAGGAGTGATTCCTGAGTGCAGAGCCAGGAGGAACCCCCTGAGTGTCACTGGGTGTGACCCAAAAAAGCCAAAAAAAAAAAAAAAGAAAGTAGGAAAGAGTTCCTATGTGAGCTAGTGATGCTGCTTCTTGGAATCTGTCTCCCCAAATTAAAAAAAAATAATCCAAAAGGATGTTTGCACACCTATGTTCATCGCAGCACTTAGTACAATAGCTAAGATATGGAAACAACCCAAATCTGCTAATGATGAATGGATCAAGACATTATGGCAAATATACACAACTGAATACTATGCAGCTGTAGGAAAGGATAATATCATGCCATTTTCTGGGACATGCATGCAACTAGAGTCATCATGCTCTGTGAAGACACTTAGAAGGAAAAGGATACAGAATCATCCCCCTCTCATATGTCGGACTTACAAATACACAGCTAGGTAGCAAGCAACAAAGGGCCAAAGGCAACAGAATTGGAGAATTGGTCGGTAGAACTGAGAGCACATTGTGGGTGGGTTTGTGTGGAGGAGGAAGGCTGAGAGGTAAGGGCCTTTGGGACTTTGGTGGAGGAAGTAGGTACTCTAGGGATGGAATGATGTATGTGTACATTGACGCATCATTGACAATATTGTAACTTAAGGTGCCTTGTCAGGGAGCCGCTGGGGTTCCAATGATATCAGGGAAACGAGTTTACTTCTATTTATGAAGCCAGTGGGGAGTGGATGAAAACTCAGGAGTCCAACACAGTTCCAAAAGGCTTTTACTAATTACTAATAAAACAAGCTCTGCTACCAAATCCAAAGTAATGGGATTCCCCAGACCTCTAGCTCTTGGTTAGAATTTAGATCATGCACCGGGCCCAAGTCTCCCACCAAAGTGGATTCTTGTACCTCAAGTCAGTCCCCAATATATCCAAAAGTAATCCTAGCTTCAGGATGGTAATGTCAACAAAGATCAATGAATCTGCTTCTAGATGTATAAGTAGGGTGGTACCACACTTGTTTCAGGTCTAATCAAATGATTATGCCAGGGACTAGTCTCTTTCTCTGAGATTATCTCTTTTTTTCTGAGATTATCTCTTATGTCAAAACACTGGAGGGAGAGGGAGAGCTGGTATAAAGAAATACATCTCAAATGGCTCAGCCCCTGCCGAGTCCAGCATAGCTTCTAGGGTACGCACACACGTGGGGGGGGTGGGCCAGACTTGGAGTGGGCGGGGTGGGCTGTGCAACAGACTTAGATAATAATGGAAGTTAGGACCAGGATCTTCCCAGGATCTTTCACAGTTATACACTGTAATGATCATTATAGTCGCAAAAAAGCTGGGGAGGTTGATGGGGAATGGGGAATTATAATGTCACACTAGAACTCACTGTTGAATATACACATAGAGACATCATAAACCATTAATATCTGTAGGGCAAGCCACAAAGTGTAAGAGAAGAGAGAGAAATACAGAGAGAGAGAAAGAAAGAGAAAGAAAAGGTGCCTGCTATAGGGGCAGGCTGGAGTTGGGTGGGGGGAGTATTTGGACATTGGTGGTGGGAATGGGGCACCGGTGGAGGGATGGGTGCTGGAACACTGTATGACAGAGACCAAATTATGAACATCCTTGTAATTGTATATCTCACGGTGATATAATAAAAATAAGGAAAAATAAAGAAATACACCTCAATGGATGTATATTCATGGGGAGAAGCACATTATAATTTCATGGGTTTCATGCAATCTAGATGGTTATCCATGAGGTCTGTTTATTTTCTGTTCTGCACAAAGGTAATTCTGAGTGTCTTGTCTTCTGTTTACTGAAAGGGTCATACTTGCCTGCTTGAGGGAAAACTAGTATGATCCTTTGTTGGATGACAGGTTTAGCTAGTTTGGGAGCTTTGCTGTTTTGCCCACTCACAGCTTAATCTACTTAAGCCAAGGTTCATTCCTAATGAGATCTCGCTTCTATGTAAACACTGCTAGAGGGTGTGGCACTTACAGAAGTCACCTTGACTCTGAATAACTTCTGACTTATACATCTACTAAGACTTCTATGTTTTCTAGATTGGGCACAGCTCCTCTTTATACCCACTGCACCCAGCATGGGACAGTTAGAATTTACCAGGAGACTACCACCCTGGCTACGTTGAGACTATAGGAATACTATAGGAAGGATCATACTAGTTTGCTCTCAAGCAGACGAGTGTGACCCTTTCAGTATACAGAGAACAAGATACTCAGAATCACCCCTGGTTCAGATAATAAATAAGAAGGACCTTGTGGGTACCATCTAGATTACATGAAGCTCATGAAATGAAGATGTATTACTTTATACCAGCTCTCTCTCTCAGTGTTTTACGTAAGAGATAATCTCAGCAGAGAGATTAGTCCTTAGTGTAACCTTTGTTTATACCTGTAATAGGGTGTGGCACCGCCCTTCTACAATCTGTTTAGGGTTCTTTGTTGACACCTCCCTGTCACCTCCCTGACCCTCCCTGGATTACTTTGGTGTATATAAGGGGACTGACTTGAGGCCCCTTTCGCTTTTCGCTTTTGGCCTTTTGCTCCTTCTTTTTGGGTAGGACTCCTCTCGAGTGAGATCCTCTCTCTTTGGTGGGAGACTTAGGCTCTTTTGTATGGTCTAAGTTTGGACCCAGAGCTAGAGTTCTTTCATTGTATTGGATTGAGGATTGTGGTAGAGCTTTTGTACTATTAAAAGCCTTTTTTGGAACTGCACCGGACTCATGAGTTTTCATCTGTTCCTCCATCGGCCTTGGAGGTAGAAGAGAACTTCTGTCCTGACACTGTCGGGGACCCCGGTGGCTTCCCCGACAATCCCTTCAATCTAAAATGATAGTCTCAACATAGCCAGGGTGGTAGTCTCCTGTCCCACGCTGGTACCAGTAGGTATTAAGAGGAATTCGCGCCCGATCTAGATAACATTGAAATCATAGTAGAGATTATAGTAATATTTCAGAAGTTACTGATTCAGAGTCAAAATAACTCTTGTAACTGCCACACCCTCCATCAGTGTTTACACAGAAGAGAGATCTCATTAGCATGAACCCTGGTTTAAGAACAAACATGTAAATAGCTTAAAATTGTAAATGGATTAAACAGCAACCTCCCAAGCTAGCTAAGTCTCATCATCCAACAGTACCTCAGTAAAATTTAAGAAAAAAAAGAAAACCTCTTTGTGGATTCAAAGAAAACCTCTGAATCCACACTTTGTGGATTCAGATTCTCAGTGACTTAAAAGCAGAGCAGGGTGTAGAACTCATGGCAGCACTGCTCTGGGGAACGGAATGTCTCCAGGGAGTTTGAGGGGAAAATGTCAACTGGTAGGCACAGGTTGATGTGAACCTAAGAAAATAATTCCACTCACAGGCCATGCTCGCTGAAAGTGATTTACAACACTAAGCCTAGTGGGCAGCAATTCGATCCAGCACAGAATGCAAGATGTCACCAGCTTCCCAGGCTTGCCAGTTACTGTAAATGGGGTTCAGTCCTGGCAGATGTATTCCTTGGCAACGCAGTTATAAAAGAGAAACATACTTGACTGCATTGCCTACATTTTCAGCAACTCCCATCTTCTCAATTCTGTGACTCATACAAATTAAATTATAGATAAAAACAGTTTTCTTAGACTGAAATGCTCATAGCATGCCCTGCAACTCTAATGCCACTTTGGAGATCATACATTCTGAATTTGGGGGAGAGAGTTTTCAAGACCTGAAAATGTTATCTTATCTGCTCTTCCCCATCTCAGTATCCCAGACAGGTCAACGCCCCATGCCAATTCCTCCTACTCAGAACATGCTCAGAAATCCTGGACTGTCTGGGTTTGGGAAACCTGTTGTTTCCTACCTACCTGGGTTTTTGAGGTAATTCTTCCATATCCTCCTGATCAGTCATTCCTCTCTACTCCCTATCTTTTATCTTAAGCATTTCTTGGTATCAGTTTCCTCAGGCCCCTCTCTGGTTTGGAAAGGGAGGATATCTTCAGAACTTTTGCCTCCCATTGTGTAGTATGAGAATTTGTAGGTGAGGACTTGGGGAAGCAATGCTCAGAGAATGCACATAACACAAAGAAATTTCTTGCTGCTGTTGATTTTTTCCCTTTAATTTCAGGTCATTGTCTTTTAAAGGTTAACTAACATTCTCTTAAGCAGTTGTTTTACCCCATGCACTAAATCAGCACACTCAGAACATACACTAACACACCCACTCATACACATACACACACAATGCCCCCATTCAGACAAATAAGAGTTTTAGAAGCTTCAGTAAGACATTTAGCAAATGTTTTACCCCTTGCCCAGTGGCAGGCACTTTGACATCCTTATGTAACAGATCTCTAGAACTCTTTCCACCTTGCAAAACCGGAACTTTATTTCAATTAAAGGCAAATAAACATTCTGCCTCTCCCTCTGGCACCCACCATTCTATTTCATGTTTCTGAATCTCACTTTCTCACTGCCTCCTGTAAGTGGAAATTCTACTGTATTTGTCTTTTGTTAATGGTTGGTTTCAAATAACATAATGTCCTAAGGGTCATAGATTTTGTAGCAAATGCCAAACTTTCCTTCCTCCTTCAGGGTGAATAAAAAGGATATGTAAAATGAAATATACATTATGTGTATAAACCAAACTTGGTTTATATATCCATTAATGGACCCTTGGCTTATTTCTATTTTTTGGATATTGTGAATAATGCTGCTCTGAACATTGGTGTACAGATATTTTCCTACTTGCAATTATTTTGAGTATATACCCAGAAGTAGAATTTCTAGATCATAATGGTAACTCTATTTTAAATTTTTGAGGGAATCTCCATTTTGTTTTCCATTGTGTTTGCACCAATGTACATTCATACAGACAGAGCATACAGTTGTATTTCCTAGGCTTTCTTTTTTGATCATTGCCATCTTATCGGGTATAAGATGATTTCCCAATATGGCTTTGATTTGGCATTTACTTATTGATCAGTGATATTGAGTATCTTTTTCACATGTTTATTCCAATACATAATATTCTAATGTATCACTCCACTCTTATCACTTGTCTTCCTGTTGTTCATCGATTTGCTTGGATGGGCACCAGTAATATTACCAGGACATTAAGGAGATCCTTATGTCCTGTCGCTGCTAGTGTAGCCAAGGGCATCTGCTTGCTCCAGGAACACGAAGAGCCTCAGACCATTCCTTCAGGTCATGGGAATGAGGCTTAAAATTGTTACTGGTTTTTGACATATCAAATACGACACGGGTAGCTTGTCAGGCTCTGCCATGCGGGTGGTATACTCTCAGTAGTAGGCTCTCATCTTGTGCATTTACTGATGAACTGCGAAACAGGGCAAAATTGCCTTTTTCTCTTGGGTGGAGCTCTCATGAGCTGTGGAGTCCATATGTTGAAAATAGTGGCCCTCATGGTTTGGGGGTTCCTCTGACTTCTTGCCAGGTTCTGTTGGGATGGCGGGCCAGGGTTAGAACACACCTTCCCTCCTGGGTGCCTCATGATCAGCTGAGCACAGGGAGAGCAGGTAGCAGCTCTGCCCCTTGTGCCTGAGTCTCTGGATCAGGCTTGGAAATGGTCTTCTATTTATATTCTAATGTATATAATAAAATATAATATATGTAGAATACATATAAAATATATACATTACATGTTGAAAATCTATAATGATCAAAAAGTCTAAGTTGTAGATACAGGTAAATGCTAATTGCAGTCAGTAATATTGGAGCATGAGGTAAAGCTATTTCTTTCATTTAAATTTTTTTATTATACCACCATGATATATATAATTAAAAATATATTCATGTTTGGGCTTCAGTCATACAGTGTTTCAACATCCATCCTCCACCAGTGCCCATTTCCCACCACCAGTGTCCCCTGATTCCACCCCATCCTTCCCAAAAGACCAGATCACTGACGTTCCCACAAGCAGAGAATGAGGGTTCCTTTTTTTCCCGCATCTACATCAACACTGTTATTATCCGCTTGTGATGAGAACCAGTCTGTGTGGTATGAGGTGCTATCTCATTGCTGTTTTGATTTGCATTTTCCTGGTGATTCAGGATATAGGATATTTTCTGTTTGGTATTTGACCTTTTGTATGCTTTCTTTGAGGAAGTTTCTGTTCATTTCTTCTCCCTTTTGATGGTGTTGAATGTTTTCTCTTGTAAAGTTATACCAGTGCTTTATATATCTTTGATATAAGCCCATGGGGTTATATATCTTTGCCCATTTCCCAGCACCAGTGTGGTGTCTGGGCTTATATCTTTGATATAAGATATATCAAAGGGCAGAGCTGCTACTTGCTCTCCCTGTGCCCAGCCACTCACGAGGCGCCCAGGAGGGATGGCGGGTTCTAGCCCTGGCCCGCCACCCCAGCAGAGCCTTGCAACAAGCCAGACGACCCCCACTCCATGAGGGGCCTCCATTTTCCACATCCAGACTTCTCTCTCGTCAGAACTCCACCCAGCAGACCAGCCTATCACAGCCTGGCTCACCGAGTTCCACCCTGCAGCAGTCTTTTTTTTAAATCCGGCTCAGGTATGCCGGGCCAGAGACTCACAGACATGAGGCAGAGCTGCTACTTGCTCTCCCTGTGCCCAGCCGCTCACGAGGTGCCCAGGAGGGGATGGCGGGTTCTATCCCTGGCCCGCCACCCCAGCAGAGCCTTGCAACAAGCCAGACGACCCCCACTCCATGAGGGCCTCCATTTTCCACATCCGGACTTTCTCTCGTCAGAACTCCACCCAGCAGACCAGCCTATCACGGCCGCGTGGTTCATCAATAAATGCTGGACTTAGAGATGACTACAAGAGTATGATACCTGCATGGCAGAGCCTGGCAAGCTACCCGTGTTGTATTTGATATGCCAAATATCAGTAACAATTAAAGACCTCATTCGGAATGGATTGAGGCTCTTTATGTTCCTGGAGCAAGCAGATGCCCCTTGGGATGTACTTGCATGAGACAGGACATATGGAGATGTTACTGGGGCCCGCTCGAGCAAATCGATGATGAACGGGAAGACAGTGATATAGTGATACAGTGATAAGCCCATTATCAGATGAGTGGTGGCTAAATAATTTCTTCCAGTCTGTGTGCTGTCTTTGATTCTGGTCACTATTTTCTTTGAGGTGCAGAAGCTTTTAGTTTAATGCAGTCCCATTTGTTTATCTTTGCTCCATGTGCTAGATGCCTCTAGCTTCAGTGTCATTTAAGTTCTATGGAACTTGGAAGTTCTATGGAACTTGAAGTTATATGCTGTATAAAAGTAGAAAAATGTGTTGCATTTTCCCTGAAAATATTGCTGTGGGAGCTGTGTTGGCTCATTCTGACCTGGGGCTGACTAGGAGTCTACTATTTGGCTGATGACAAGGCCACCACAGCTGGCCCTTTTCTTCAGAGGATCCCTGCCATACATGCAGGAGTCTCTGTGGGACCTGGGAAGTGAGTGCCCAGGGTGATGTGATTTCTGGATTTCCCAGGATGCTATGGAAGTGCCCTGTGAGCCACACTGAGAATCTGTGTGATGGCTCCCCTGCTGCCCTCTAGAAGGTAGTGTTCTAGGGTCTTAAGGGAGGTCACTGCTTTGGATTATGTCCCTGTTAGTGTTTGATTACCCAGCCCCTGTGCTCCAATTACCTCTCCTATACCAGGCCTCTTGAAGAGTTGCTGGCAACATCAGCAGCTGTCAGTTATAAGGCAGAACAGTCCCTTGGGGGAAGAAGGCATTAGATGCTAGACAACTTTCTTTTTAAAAAATTTTGGTGTTACAATATGTAAAAGAAGGAAGAGAGAAAGAAAGAGAGAAAGAGTAAGAGAGAAAAAAGATAAAGAGCCTGCCATAGAGGCAGGCTAGGGGAGGGGAGGGAATTAGGACACTGGTGGTGAGAAATGGGCACTGGTGGAGGGATGGGTGCTGGAACACTGTATGGCCGAAACCCAAACATGAACATTTCTGTAATTGCTTATCTCATGGAGGTATAATAAAATATATTAAAAATAAAAAAAGAAATAAAACAGGGAAAAAAATTTGGTGTTAGAGCCACACCCAGAAACTCACGGGGCTCTTCCTGGCACTGGGTTCCAGAGTGACCCCTGATGGTACTGGGAGAACCTTATGTGGTGCTATGGATTGAACCAGACTTGGTCTCATGTAAGGCGAAGCACTTTACCCCTGTGCTATATCTCTCTGGCTAGTAATTATTTATTTCACTGTATCACTGTCTTCCGTTCATCATCAATTTGCTCAGTGGGCACCAATAACATCTCCATATGTCCTGTCTCATGCTAGTAGAGCCCAAGGGCATCTGCTTGCTCCAGGAATATAAAGAGCCCTCAAACCATTCCATCAGATCATGGGAATGAGGTCTATAATTGTTACTGGTTCAGAAAAGGTTCAGAGTAGAATAAGATATCTTGTGAAATATGAGCCAAGTGCTGTGGAGGATACCAAGAAAAAAAAGACACGTCCCTGTCCTGGAGATGTTTGCAAACAGAATGCATAGTCCAGCCATGCAAATAGAACAGTAACCCCAGACAGCACGTGATGCCACAGGAGAGCTGCAGACCACTGTGTTCAACTGCCAGATGGCCTGGCTCACCGCTGAGCAGTGAGTCTTGTGTGCAGCTGCCTACTAAAAAATAAAACTGTTTATGAAGGATTAAATTAGACTGGATTCAAGGTCCCAAAGGCACTCTCCATCACTGGTTAACACTTCTTTGCACTTTTTGCAATTGAGTTGGAAGGGGACAGGGAGTGGGGAATAGTGTGATTGCTGGTATGTCTGATGGTATGACCTGAGAGAGTGTGCTGGTGGCAGAAGGACTGAGAACCATGGTGGTGGCCACGTCATGCCACTGCAGTGAGAAATGATGTGAGGGGTGGCTGGGCAAGGTCACAAGAGCTTGGAGTGAAGGTTGGGGTCAGTGGAGTGTGGTGGAGGGCAGGGAGGCCCCTAGTAGGGGGCCATATGGTGGACCAGGGGCCCTAGAAGACTTGGTAGTGCTCTGGTAGTGTATTCAAGGTTAGAGGGAGTGTTACAGGTGCCCCAAACTCAAGAGCCGCTGTTCCCTGTTGTAATGCCAGTACTGACATTGCCCACACACCTTCTAATCTGTGTTCAACAAACATTTGCTAAACGGAGAGATGGATGAATTGGAATATGACATCTGACTTCATTCCTGTAGGTGAGACATGGAAGATTGGGGGGAAAGATTGTTTCATGCTGGGTACTCAGGGCTCTGTCCCCTGCACTTCAAAATGTTTCTGACCTGGGTCTTGTTCATTTGTTCTATTGTCCTGTCTGAGAAATCATATAAAAATGGCATATTCGGTGACATATGGCTGTATTCTGTGAGCCTTGGAATGGACACCATGAGGAGGCGGGGTTTTTAGGATATTGCAGAAGGAGCCATTTGAATCACCCTTTAGGCTCTTTGGGCCGCCTTTTGAAGGAACCTGAGGAAACCCTATCCTGACCTTATGTGTGGTCACCTTGGATAACTTTAGCCTGATGGGCAAGCCCAGAATCCCTCAGTGCTGTTTGGTCTCTGCTTATTTAACCTGGAGAAATTCAGTACTTGAGCTCTGTGAACACTGGAATTACCAGCCTTGCCCTCTCACCTCTTCTGCCTCCTCGGTGGGGCTGACTATTCCCAGCTGAGCCCTGAGGAATGACCTTGTGAGAATGGCACCTTTCCTTCCTTCCTTGTGGCCAGAGAAATCGTTTAAAAGAAAACCTCCACATTCTAAGTTTAGAATTTACTACCCTATTTTTCCTTTACTCACAAGCTGGTTTGTGTTCATTGTAGCTTAGGTAACATGTTTACATTGTTTGAATATTTGGTTGTCATGTACCATTACCACAGACCTTACCACCACCGAAATGCCCACAACCCTCCACACCCCGCCACTGCCAAAGTGCCCACTACAGTCCACCAATGGTAGTTATTTGAAAATCAGACTAGTGAAATGAACGGTTCTGAATGGTTTTCCTTTCTGGCCACTAGCTCAAGAATCTATCTGCCTAATTATGTGACTGTATAGTGATGGTCTAATTGCTCCCTGCATGGGAGTTGGTTGTATCAGGTTGCTGCCCCTTTGGCATCTTCCAGTCTTTGGGTCAGCAAAAGTCAACATCTTTTCCCTTGGAAAAACTTCCTCTGCTGCACAACCTGTTAAGATACTATTGACAAGTTCAGGGGAAAATAGAAAGCCGCAACTTGTTTGAAATTTTTAGAAAGAGAATCCTGCTACTTTACACCTCTATGCTGAAGCCAGCAGCTGGAAGGCAGGCTTGCTTCTGCAGCAGTCAGAAAGTCCCCTGGGCTTATTTTTTGTGCTTGGCAGCAGTTTGTGGTATTTTTAGAGTCCAGCATGGAACTGGGTACACTCACGTTTCACCCCTTGGGCTATTGATGGCTACAAAGCCATGGTGGCCATTCGTCTCTGTCACAGCTTGTCACTGGCTTTTTTTCCCTGAACATAGCTATTAATACCCTCTCACTTGACCTGGCTCACATCAGGCTCTGGTGTCTCTTTACTTCTGCTGGCCCTTCCTGACACCATGTGAAAAGCCAGAAACATTAGAGCTCTGTTCTGCTGGCTCCATGCTGGAGGCCGAAGGTCAGCTCTCTGGCCCCAGGTCAGAGTCTTCTGGGGCGGCTCCCTTCAACTCCTGGTGGTGTCCTATTCCTTGTGGTTGTGAGGCCACGCGGGGCTGTTAGGAAAGCAGACTTGGAAAGCAGGGCCCCTGGCTGTTGGAGTGGGCCTTTAGCATCCCTATAACCATCTGTCCTTTCCCCAGGAACTAGCCTGGCAGCAGAGTTTGTGCAGTCACATTAATAATGGTGCTCCACCTTTATTGCTGGGTTGATCCTGAACTTGATCTGCCTATTTAGTCAGGTTGTAAAAGGGGCAGGAATTGAATTTTCCTTCTCAGTGCTGATGAGAAATGAGAAAATGTTTGGGAAGACTCAAGGACAAAGACAAAGACACTTATCATCAGAGAAGTGGAGTTGGTTTAATCAAACCATCAGTGTTCTTTGAGCGTTTATACAACCCTGAGCAACAGTGTGGTTTGTCTTTGTTTGACTGTGTAATACTGGTTCACAGCACTATGAACGTTTCAGGTGCAGAGCATCTTACCTTGACCACTGCATGTGCCACACCACACCCATTATTAAGAGTCCAGTTACCATCCACCACTAACCAGTTGACTCCTTTCCTGTTCAAAGCTTAATGATTTGCTTTTGCTTTTGTTTTGTTTGCTTGCTTTATTTCTTTTCCACTTATGAGCAAAATTGTGTGGTGTTTGTCTTTCAGTTTATTATCTGACTTAGCATGATGTCCTTAAGTTTCTTCTGTTGCTATATGTCACAATTTCATCTTTTTTTTTTTTTTATTTTTTATTTTTTTGCTTTTTTGGGTCACACCCGGCAGTGCTCAGGGGTTAGTCCTGGCTCTGCACTCAGGGAATTACTCCTGGCGGTGCTCGGGGGACCATATGGGATGCCGGGAATCGAACCCAGGCCAGCATAGGCCGGCCACGTGCAAGGCAAACGCCCTACCCGCTAGGCTATCGCTCCGGCCCCTTCATCTTTTTTTAAATGGCTGAAATGCTTTCTGTTGCCTGTGTATAGACTCCATCTTCACTGTCCAATCATCTTCAATTGGACACTTAAGTTCTCTCCATATATTGACTAATGTGAACCTTGGGGTACATACGTGTTGTCAAATTAGCATTTTTCTATTTTAAAATAAATACCCAGAAGAGGAACTGCTGGATCATATGTTGTTTTATTTTTAGTTCATTGTGGGACCTCCATACTGTTTTTCCATCAAGTCTGTACCAATTTGCATTTCCAATAAGTTCCTTTTCTCTACACATCTTTGCAAATTTACTTAATATTTCTTGACTTTTTAATAATAGTGAAATCTTATTGTGGTTTTTAAATTTTTATTTCCCAACTGACAATCAGAGTGGAACATTTTTTCATGTCTGTTGCCCATCTGTATATCTTCTTTGGTAAAAGGCATCTTTTTAAATTTTTTTTTTTTTTTTTTAAATTTTTTATTATACCACCGTGAAACATACAATTACAAAGGTGTTCTTAATTGGTTCTTGGTAATACAGTATACCAGCACCCATCCCTCCACCAGTACCCCATTTCCACCACCAATGTACTCCCCCTCCCAACCACCCCCCCATGCTGAAAAGGCATCTTTATCTGCCAATTTTTCTGCCAATTTTTAATTGAGTTGTATGGGTTTTCATTGATCTGTATATTTGTGGGTATTAATACCTGATTTCAGATATGGTTTACAGATATTCACTCCTGTTCATTTTGATGCAGTCTGTGTGTGTGTGTGTGTGTGTGTGTGTGTGTGTGTGTGTGTGTGTGTGTGTGTGTGTGTATGTGTTTGGAGCCATACCAAGTGGTTCTCAGGGATTATTCTTGACTTATGCTCAGGGTTCATTCCTAGAGGTGCTCAAGGAACTGTATGTAGGTAGTGCCAGGGATTTGAATAGGGGTTAGTGGGATACAAAGTTATCACCTTAATCTTGTGCTATCTCTCTCTGGCCCTTTTTATTTTATTATAATGATGTTTTCTTCTGTGGTGAAGAAGCACTTTCATTTGATGTCACCCCATTTATTTACTTGTTTTTGTTCTTTTGCTGTTGGAGATCACACAAAATATCATTGAGATTAATGTATAAGAGTTTATTTTATGAGTCTGGAGAGATAGTAGACTAGGCAGAGCACTTGCCTTGGTCACAGTGAACCTGGGTTCAATCCCTGACCAGAAGTAGAATCCAGAGCTAGAAGTAACCCCTGAGCACTGCTAGCTATGGCCCAAATGCCAGAGAGAGACAGAGAGACAGAGAAAGGATGTTATCACTTATGTATTTTCTTATTTTATGGTTTAAGATTTTATATTTAATCATATTCAGACTTTATATTCAATTCAATTTTGAATTAGTTTTTTGTGTTTTTGAGTAAGATAGTCATCTAGTTTCAGTCTTGCATGCAACTATCTATCTAGCTCTTCCAAGTGCCACTTACTTACTGAAGTCTTTTCTTGGCTCCTTTGTCATAGATTCACTATCAAGATCACAATCTTCCCGTTGATCATCTATTTGCTAGAGTGGGCACCAGTAATATCTCCATATATCCTGTCTCATGCCAGTAGAGCCAGGGGCATTGGCTTGCTACAGGAACATAAAGAGCCTCAAACCATTATATTAGGTCATGGGAATGACCTAATGTAATTGTTACTGGAATTTGGCATATCAAATACAACACGAGAAGCTTGCCAGGCTTGCCAAGCGGGAGGCAAACTCTTTTAAACACCTCCAAATAAAGCATTTATTTATGAACCATGCGGCCAGGGGTCGCACCTGAGCCGGCTGTGATGGGCTGGTCTGCTGGGTGGAGTTCTGACGAGAGGGAAGTCCAAATGTGGAAAATGGCGGCGTCCGTGGAGTGAGGGGGTGGTCTGGCTTGTTGTGAGGCTCTGCCAAGGTGGTGGGCCAGGCGTAGAACCCGCCATGCTTCCCGACTGCCTCATGAACAGCTGGGCAGGGAGAGCAAGGAACTCTCTGCCCCATGTCTGAGAGTCTCTGCCCCATGACTGAGAATCTCTTGTCATAGATTAGTTGTTCATATATTTTATAGTTATATTGTTTTTTCAAATTTAATAATATTTAATAAATATCTGGTACTTATATCACTGGGGCCTTCCAAGTAGCAATGCTTGGCCTAATCGGACTCTGATTCTATGCTAGGCCTGGGGAGTGTGATGCTACTTGTGCCATGCAGTACTAGAGATAAGCCCAGTGGTGCTCAGTGTCCTCTAGACCTGCACCTAATGATGCTCAGAGGTCCATGCCGGGGGTTTGTCTCTGGGCCAAGGCATGCATCTTAACTTCTCTACTGTCTCTCTAGACCATCTATGATTGGGGTCTTAGTTCTTTTCCATTGATCTGTGAGTTTTTATTCTAAAACTATACTGTTTTGATTGCTGTGTCTTGGTAATATAGTTTGAAGCTATGGCACACACTCATAGCTACTTTTGCTTTTTTACCTCTCAGCATTGTTTTCGGTTATTTGAGGTATTTAGTATTTCCATATAAATTTCAGAAATGTAAAAACAAAATTTCTGTGAATGACTTTGGGGTCTTAATAAAGTCCACTGTATTGTTTCAGGTAAAGTTGTCATTTTATTTATCATTATGTAGGATATGAAGAAAAACAGTGAGAGAATAGTACAAAAAATAAGACGTTTTCTTTGGGTAGTAAACCCAGGTTTGATGCCCAGCACCTTGTAAGGTCCTCTGAGCACGTGTCAAAGTGATCCCTGAGTGGAAAGCCAGGATTAAACCCTGAATACCATCAGTGTGAATCAAATATTTAAATAAAAGCACCAAAACAAAAAAAAAGAGAGGAACAAATGGTAATTAAGGAACAAATAGCCAAAGGCTTCAGAACTGAAGAGTTGGTCCACAGAACTGATCTTAATTGTGTGTGTAGTGGAGGCATGGTGGAGGGGATGTGTTTGGGGGTTAGGGGTAGTGTTGGAGGACAGGTTTAGCTAACCTGGGAGCTTTGTTGTTTTGCCCACTCCCAGCTTAATCTTATTTAAGCCAAGGTTCATTCTAATGAGACCTCTCTTCTATGTAAATACTGCTAGAGGGTGTGGCAGTTACAGAAGTCACCTTGATTGAATAACTTCTGACTTCTACATTTACTAAGACTTCTATGTTTTCTAGATTGGGCACAGCTCCTCTTTTATACCCACTGCACCCAGCGTGGGACAGTTAGAATTTATCAGGAGACTACCACCCTGGCTCCGTTGATACTATAGGAAGACTATAGGAAGGATCATACTAGTTTGCTCTAAGCAGGCGAGTGTGACCCTTTCAGTACACAAGAACAAGATACTCAGAATCACCCTGGTGCAGATAATAATAAGAAGGACTTGTGGGTACCATCTAGATTACATGAAGCTCATGAAATTAAGATGTATTACTTTATATCAGCCCCCTCTCTCTCCAGTGTTTTACATAAGAGATAATCTCGGGTTAGTCCTTGGCATAATCTTTGTTTATACCTGCAATAGGGTGTGGCACTACACTCTGTTTAGAGTTCTTTGTTGACATGCCCCTCCTGGTTGGATTACTTTGGTGTATATAAGGGGCTGACTTGAGGACCCTTCCACTTTGGGCCTTTTTTGCTTTGGCTTTGGCCTTTTCACTTTTAGCTCCTCGGCCTTTTGCTTTTGGCTTTTATTTTTTTGCTCTTTGGCCTTTTTGCTCCTTCTTTTTGGGTAGGACTCAGCTCGGGTGAGATCCTCTCTCTTTGGTGGGAGACTTAGGCTCTTTTGTATGGTCTAAGTTCGGACCAGAGCTAAAGTTTGTTCATTATATTGGAGTGCTGTGGAAGAGCTTTTTGTACTATTAAAAGCCTTTTTGGAACTGCACCGGATGCGTGAGTTTTCATCTGTTCTCCCGGCGTCCTCGAAGGTAGAAAACTTCTGCCCTGACACTGTTGGGGACCCGGGCGGCATTCCCTGACAGGGTAGGTATTGGAAGAGGTCTCTGGGATATTGGTGGAGAGAACCAGACATTCTGGTGGTGGGTGTGGTGTCAGAATGATATATGCTTTTGGCCCCCTTCTATGTATCTTCAAGTCCCATATATGAGGAAGATTATTCTGTTATTTCTTTTGATTGACTTCATTCAGCATGATATCCTCTAATTTCAGCCATATTGGTGGAAATTGCATGATTTTTTTCTTTATTAGAGCTGCAGGGTACTTCATTGTGTATATAGACCACAACTTCTTTTTTTTTTAATATTTTATTACACCGCCATGCAATATACAATTACAAAGATGTTCACGTTTGGGTTTCCGTCACACAGTGTTCCAGCACCCATCCCTCCACCAGTGCCCACTTCCCAACACCAATGTCTCCACTTCCCTCCCCCCCTCCCCAGCCCGCCTCTATGGCAAATTCTTTATCTCTTCTCTCTCTTTTCTCTTCTCTTACACATTGTGGATTGCAATACATACATTCAGAGATCATCATGTATATCTTTTTTCCTATATTCAATGCTCAGTTCTAGACTGGTATTATCATTTTTTGACAAATTTTAGCACACTGTTCCCTTCTCTGTCTTACCTAACCACTGATTCCCACATGTTTGTGGAAGATTCCACCCTTTTTTTTAATTGAAAGATGCTCATGTAGAGCCTTGGTTCCACAGTGTTCCAACACGCCCTCCGCCCAAACCCATCTCCCATCACCAATGTCCCCCACCTCCCTCCCCCTCCCGCACCTCAACCACTTGGCGGGTTCTGTATGTCATTTCTTTCCTCCTTATATCTCCTTCCCAACAAACTTTCCTGCTCTTTGTTGACTGCAGTGCATTAAAAGACATTACTGTTTCACTATTTTAGTGGACCACGCGGCCCATAGCGGCCGCGCAACCTAGGCTCAGAATGGCTATGCTCTGTTGATCTGGTCTGAGGCCGTTTGCAGCGCCCAGACAGCAAAAATGGTGGCTAGTGTGATGGGCGAGTCTCATCCGGCTGCTTCCGGGACCCCCTCAGAGGCGACGGGCCCCTCCCAAAAACCCATCTGCCCTCCTCAGGGTTCCATGGTCAGCTAGGCCCGGCGCGAGCCAGCGCCAGCCTCCCCAGCCGTCCGTGAGGCCCTCTAGTGCTGGCCCGTGGGCAGCTCGCGGGCAGGGCCACCAGGCTCCACAAGATGGAGGGGGAAGGGACGACCACCGCCTCCATCTGGCGACTTCCCAGTGATTCCCGCCTCTTGGAGCCGCCTACCTGGGCTCGAACTGGCTTTGCTCTGTTGATCTGGTCTGAGGCCGTTTTGCAGCGTCCGGACAGCAAAAATGGTGGCTAGTGTGATGGGCGGAGTCTCATCCGGCTGCTTCCGGGACCCCTCAGAGGCGACGGGCCCACTCCCCAAAACCCATCTGCCCTCCTCGGGGTTCCATGGTCAGCTAGGCCCGGCGAGCCAGCGCCAGCCTCCCCAGCCGTCCATGAGGCCCATGTGCTGGCCCGTGGGCAGCTCGCGGGCAGGGCCACCAGGCTCCACAAGATGGAGGGGAAGGGACGACCACGCCTCCATCTGGCCGACCTCCCAGTGATTCCCGCCTCCTGGAGCTGCCCACCTGGGCTCGGAACCGGCCCGCTCCGCCGATCTGGTCCGGAGGCCGTTTCGCAGCGTCCAGACAGCAAAAATGGTGGCTAGTGTGATGGGCGAGTCCCATCCGGCTGCCTCCGGGACCCCTCAGAGGCGGCGGGCCCACTCCCAAAACCCATCTGCCCTTCCGGGGTTCCATGGTCCAGCTAGGCCCGGCGCGAGCCGAGCGCCAGCCTCCCCAGCCGTCCGTGAGGCCCTGTGCTGGCCCGTGGGCAGCTCGCGGGCAGGGCCACCAGGCTCCACAAGATGGAGGGGAAGGGACGACCACGCCTCCATCTGAGCGACTTCCCAGTGATTCCGCCTCTTGGAGCCGCCTACCTGGGCTCGAACTTGGCTTTGCTCTGTTGATCTGGTCTTGAGGCCGTTTTGCAGCGTCCGGACAGCAAAAATGGTGGCTAGTGTGGTGGGCGGAGTCTCATCCGGCTGCTTCGGGACCCCTCAGAGGCGACGGGCCCTAGACCACAACTTCTTGATCCATTCATCTGTAGTTGGGCATTTGGATTGTTTCCATATCTTGGCTATTACACTAAGTGTGGTGATGAACATAAGTGTGAATATATCTTTCAAAGTAATGTTTTTTGTGTTTTTGGATATATGCCAAGAAGTGATATCACTGGATCATATGGTAGTTCTTTTCCTATCTCTTAGATACGGAAATCTATTTTTTCTAAATTTTAATTTTTTTAGATAAATCACTGTGAGATACTGTCACTGTCACTGTCACTGTCTTCCCATTGTTCATCGATTTGCTCGAGCGGGCCCCAGTAACATCTCCATATGTCCTGTCTCATGCTAGTAGAGCCCAAGGGCATCTGCTTGCTCCAGGAACATAAAGAGCCTCAAACCATTCCATCAGGTCATAGGAATGAGGTCTATAATTGTTACTGGTATTTGGCATATCAAATACAACACGGGTAGCTTTCCAGGCTCTGCCGTGCAGGTAAGCATACTCTTGCAGTCATCTCTAAGTCCAGCATTTAATGATGAAAAGGGCCTTGAGCCGGACTGTAATAGGCTGGTCTGCTGGGTGGAGTTCTGATGAGAGAGAAGTCGGATGTGGAAAATGAGGCCCTCATGGGGTGGAAATTCGTCTGGCTTGTTGCAAGGCTCTGCTGGGCTGGCGGGCCAGGGCTAGAACCCGCCATCTCTCCTGGTTCCTTGTGAGCGGCTGGGCACAGGGAGAGCAAGCCAGCAACTCTGCCCCATGTCTGTCTCCGGATCAGCATGACTGGGCGGATTAAAAAAGACTGCAGCAGGGTGGATTTCGATGAGCCGGACTGTGATAGGCTGGTCTGCTGGGTGGAGTTCTGATGAGAGAAGTCCGGATGTGGAAAATGGAGGCCCTCATGGAGTGGGGGGTCGTCTGGCTTGTTGCAAGGCTCTGCTGGGCTGGCGGGCCAGGGCTAGAACCCGCCATCTCTCCTGGCTCCTTGTGAGC
>JAJIBD010036321.1:0-24756 GCA_021461705.1 Cryptotis parvus
TTGCTTCTTATAGTCCAAATGAATTACTCTCGAAATTTGTGTTCCTACTTCCACAAACTTAGGTTCTGCTGGCTTAAAGGTTATGAGTTATATGGACAGAACATTTCTAATAGGTACCTAGTAAAATGAGTATTCCATAAAGTTTGAAGCTAAGACTATTTAGACTTATGGGAAGCAAATAAAGGAAGGAGTGTTGAAGGGATATACATGATAGCCTCTAAATGTATGTATTGCAAGCCACAATGTGTAAGAGAAGGGAGGGAGGGAGGGAGGAGAGGGAGGGAGAGAGAGAGAGAGAGAGACAGTGAGGGAGGCAAAGTGCTTGCCATAGACACAGGCTGTGGGAGGGGGAGGGAACCAGGGGACATTGGTGGTGGGGAATGTGCACTGTGTGACTATATGACTGAAATCTAAACATGAACATCTTTGTAATTCTATATCTCACGGTGGTATAGTAAAAAATAAAAATACATTTTAAAAAAATAATAATGTACAATGGGGAAGGTATAGGTGATGAAACATTGCATGACTGAAACCCAATCATGAACAACTTTGCAAACGTGTATCTCATGATTATTCAATTAAAAAAAGTCATCAAAAAAAAGATGGAGTGCTGGAGGGATGAAGGGTTGTTGCTGTGAAATGGAGCAAGGAGGAATGTGGCTGGAATTCAGAGGATGCACAAAGAGCATCTTTTGGTTTTTCTGTTCCCATTGGCAATGATAAATAGACAGACCCCTGAAGTTCTATGGCTTTGATAAGAACAAGACTAGTAATGACTTAAGACCCTCAGGATAAAAATCTGTATAAGTGGTCAGAGGTATAGTACAAGGATAAGGTATTTGCCTTGCAATGGAATATGTTATCTTTTTAATCTCTGGAATCCACTGGGCATAGCTCTAGAATCCACTGGATATGGCCTAAAAAAACATCTCCCCTGAAACCCCACAAAAATATAACAAAGACCAAAAAACCCAAAATAAGTAAATGGGACATGTAACTATGAGTGGTTGTGCTATACAGGGAAGAAAATTTAGAATAGATGGAGAAATGGGATGATGAAAACCAATTTCCAAATGGTGACTGGAGTTTACTCAAGCATGCCTACTATATTAAATATTCTGGTAACTTGAAATTCAAAAACACTTGAAGGGCTTGGTTGATAGAGGAATCAGGAGTTACTGAATGCTTTAATAATGGCTCTGGAGATGCCTTTAGTGCCTGTAAAGGGTGCTGTGTGTATAAACACCTTCATGACTCAGGTTTCCCCAGGTGCTGAAACTGCTTCCTGTTAATGGTTTCTGCTGTGCCCCTGTACTGGAATTGCTATCTGCTGATGGAAATCCTGCCTAGTAATGCTTTCTTCCTGGGCCAGCATACACTTGATAAACAGTCACCGTGAGGCTCCGCAGTCAAGGTACCTTGACTTAGAACACTTCCAATGGACTAAAACAGAATCAGAAATCGTTCTGGAATCAACAGGTGGTTCTTGCAAGTGAATTTATCCACCTTCTACCTTTGCCTTACCCTCGTCTCACCTTCCCTGTTAGTTTTGCTCTTCAGAACACTTTCTAAATAATCAGTGTGTTTTCCATCTAGACTCTGTTTCTAGAGATTTTACCCAAATACAGTGGCCTATGTCACACTTTCTAAGCCCACCTCTAATTTTAGCCACAGCTTCAGTGGAGATGTTCATTCAAATTCAGACACACACTGACCAAGGTCGCTCACTCCTTATAATGGTAACAAAAGACCATTACAAGGCTTTTCAATTGCTGATAAAAGCCCTTGCCTTTGTCATGTAAACCCGACATGAAATCAGGTCATATGCAGAGTGCAGAAGTGTAGAGTTGCTAATAACATTAAAAAAAAGCAAACCTGGAATGAGGGGCATGTGGGATCCAGGAAATAAGTACTTGATCTACCTGTCTACTTAATCTAGATAGGAGGTATTCTAGATGGCTCTAGAGACTTTCAATGGAAATTACTCCCTAATTCATCTAACAATATTCTAAATCCCAGATTAGTTACTTTTTTGCTAGTCCCCAAATGAGGTCTTTACCTGAGAAGAGGGGTTTTTGTTGACAAGGCAAACTTGCTAATAGCACAATCAACTCTGTGGCTATCCTATATTCTATAATGTTCTATAATGTTCTCTCTCTCTTATCTTCTCTCTCTCTGTCTCTCTCTGTCTATCTCTCTGTCTCTCTCTGTCACACCCAGTGATGCTCGGGGTTATTCCTGGTTCTGCACTCAGGAATTACTCCTGTCAGTGCTTGTGGGACCATATGGTATGCTGGGGATCGAACTAGGGTAGGCATGTGTAAGACAAATGCCGTATCCACCAGCCCTAATTCTGTCTTTCTTAAAACAGGGAAAATGTGGGTAGGTAACAACAAATTCTCTTTGATTGTGCCCACTCAAGTAAATCAATGATCAATGGGATGAGAAGTTACATAAGAGATTGATGGGTATGTAATAAAGGTGAAAAAACACGTATAAATCTATGCCCTCTGACAAAGATGTAGCAATGAGCAATATGAAGAATCACAAAAATAGGCCTAAGAGACAGGGCAGCAGCTAAGGCACTTGCTTTGCACACAGTTTATCTGAATTTATTCTCTGGCCTCATAAATGATCCCCTAAATCCTGGCAGGGAGTAATCTCTCTGAACACAGAGATAGGAGCACCATCAGGTACCATCAGTTATGGCTCATAACTGATGAGCCAGAGATAGGAGCAAACACAGAGATAGGGAGCACTATCACTTATGCTAAACCCTGAGCACCATCAGTTATGGCCCCCAAATAAAAAAAATAATAAAATGAATCTCACAGATTGACACTTGTCTTCCCATTGTTTATCAATTTGCTTGAGCAGGCATCAGTAACGTCTCCATTCATTGGGAATGAGGTTCATTATTGTTACTGTTTTTGGCATAACAAATACACCACAGGTAGCTTGCCAGGCTTTGCTGTGGTTCTGGGTTCATCTCAGGGGTCCCAGTCTTTTTTCTATGTCAGACCATCAACCATCCAGGGCCCATGGGGCAGAGCCCTGGATGTAGACAAGTCTGTCTCCTGTCTGCCACCTGCTGATGCAGCTGAGCACTGCAGCCATCTCACAGATTAATAAGTATAAAATGACCAGGGTAGAAAACAAGGAGGAGACACACATCTAAAGAAGAAGTATAAAAAAACACAACTGAGTCAGGGTCAGAGAGAAAGCACAGAACGAAGGATTCAATCTTCAGCACCACTTACAGTTCCCTAATTTATGACAGGAATAATCCTTGAGCACAGAGACTAGAGTAAATTCTGAGAATTTCTGGGTATGGCTCCAAAACAAACAAACAAACAAAGGAGGCAGTAGTTTCAGCTCATAGACAAAACAAAAGAGAAGAGGTGTCATTTAAGGCAGTGGCAGAAGGGAGGATCTGATTGTGGGAATGGAATAAGCAACGGTCCTGGAATAAGGAACGGCCAGGCTGGAGAGAATCTAGAGAGGATATCAGGCATATGAATTAATGTCACTGGCAATAAAGCAAGAGAGAGGACTGTGTTTGGGACTCTCTGATGCCAGAAAGGAGAATTGGGGCTTCCTTTTCTCTGAGAATGACCTAGTACACAGACTGCTGCTGATAGGCATCTTAGGGCACACTTGCCAAATAGTGAAAAGGGGAAAGGTAACCTGATACAACCCAGCTGACTTCCTTTTTGCTTTTTTTTTTGGGGGTCACACCCAGCAATGCTCAAGGGTTATTCCTGGTTCTGCACTCAGTAACCACGCCTGGCAGTGCTCGGAAACCATATGGGATGCTGGGGATCGAACCAGGATCCGGCTGCATGTGAGGCAAATGCCTTACCCACTGGACTATTGCTCCAACCCCCAGCTGACTTTTGAATGGCTCCAAGAGAGGACAGGTAGGTTAGCCTGCAGGATACTATTTTAATGGACTTTTTTTACCATGTCAAATTTTATTGCTTCTCAGCCTTTTGGCTAAGATCAAGTGTAGTACTATGACAAATTTTGATCTTTATTTGAATTACCTAAAGTAATCCTCAAAACCTTATGAGATTGTTACTAATGCTTTGTCTAATTTATAGGCAATAAGACAGAAGTAGGAATAAGCTAGGTACTTTTCACCTAGTCTAACTAGTAGGTTGTGAAACTGTTAATGTAACCAAGGCAGTCTGGCTCGGTGACCAGCACTTTACTATGCTGGGCAGACTTGGGTGTGGACTGGATAAGATGAGCCATCAGCACTGCTTTGAAAAAATGTACTAGTTCTTCTAAAGTTCTCTGCTCAGAGCAGTGCAGAAAGGCTGGGAAGTAGAACAATGCCTGACCCTGCTTATAGTATTAGAAAGGGGCTAGTTTTAATTTTGACTTTACTTCAAAAGTTTCCCGAGCTTCTCTAAATCTGAGCAATGCAATCGGGTATATTGCATTGAGTGACTACCCTACACTCTTTGTAGGGTATTCAAGAACTCTCCTTTGAGTCCCCACCTCCCAGTGCTACATCTACTCAGAGAATCCAGAGTCCACAAGGGTACTCAACCCACTAACGTTTTGTCTGCTATGGCACAGGAGACATGACATACCCTAGTTACAGGAAGAAAGCATGAACAAAGTAACAGCCATTCTATTGTGCAGGGATTGGTGAAAGAACACTATACAGGTAGGCTCTGAGACATGTCTTGAAGGAATAATGTGTTTGCAGACAGACAATGCATAAAAGGTCCCCAGCAGTGTTAAGCACATAAAGGTTTCTACTTATACTGCCTTCAAATAATCTCATCTACCTGGGAGATGGGGACATTATTGATGGAAAGAGAAGAGGTATGAGTTAGGATAAGAGGAGATGGGTGACAGAGGACAAATAAGACACAGTTCAGAATATCGTGAGAATAGTTTAAATTATGGTAACAATCACTAAATTTTATTTTTTTATTTTTTTATTTTATTTTATTATTATTATTATTTTATTTTATTATTATTTTTTTTTTTTTTTTTTTGCTTTTTGGGTCACACCCTGCAATGCTCAGGGGTTACTCCTGGCTCTGCACTCAGGAATTACTCCTGGCGGTGCTCGGGGACCATATGGGAGCCGCTGGGGATCGAACCCGGGCTGGCACAGGCCGGCGCGTGCAAAGGCAAACGCCCTACCCGCTGGGCTATCACTCCGGCCCCCTATTTTATTATTATTATTATTATTATTATTTTGCTTTTTTGGGTCACACCCGGCTGATGCTCAGGGGTTACTCCTGGCTTTGCACTCAGGAATTACTCCTGGTGGTGCTCGTGGGACCATATAGGATGCGGGGATCAAACCCGGGCGGGCATGGGACGACCGTGCAAGGCAAACGCCCTACCCGCTGGGCTATCGCTCCGGCCCCACAATCACTAAATTTTAGCAGAGGTCTATTATCAAGAATTTAAAATTTTAGAGTCAGGAAGTGACAAAACCTCAGGATGGATGCACTGTCTCTCAAAAATAAAAGGAAAACAGGTAGTAGATAAGAGCAAAGAATTTCATAGTACCCTTGCCTAGGCTGGTCTTTGCTCTAATTATCATTGCAACAACTCACTGCTATGGAATACTTTCTGTGACAGGTACTACTCTCAACACTATAAACATGTATATGTATATACATATACATTTTTTTTTTCACTCCCGCCCAGGTATGCTGGTCCAGAGACTCTCACACATGGGGCAGAGCTGTTCCTTGCTCTCCCTGTGCACAGCCGTTCATGAGGCAGTCGGGGAGGCATGGCGGGTTCTAGCCCTGGCCCACCACCTCAGCAGAGCCTCACAACAAGCCAGACCACCCCCTCCTCACTCCACGGGCGCCGCCATTTTTCCACTTCTGGACTTCCCTCTCGTCAGAACTCCACCCAGCAGACCAGCCCATCACAGCCCGGCTTGTGCGGCTTGCGCCTCTGCGGCGCTCATCAATAAATGCTTTATTTGGAGGTGTTTAAAAAGAGTTTGCCTCCCGCTCGACAAGCCTGGCAAGATTCTCATGTTGTATATGATATGCCAAATTCCAGTAACAATTATATTAGGTCATTCCCATGATCTAATATAATGGTTTGAGGCTCTTTTATGTTCCTGTAGCAAGCCGATGCCCCTGGCTCTACTGGCATAAGACAGGACATATGGAGATATTACTGGTGCCCGCTCTAGCAAATAGATGATCAACGGGAAGATCGTGATCGTGATCGTGATGTATATATATATATATATACACACACACATACACACTATATGCATATACATACATACACTGTATATGTATACATATATATGTATATATATGTATATATATAGTGTGTGTCTGTCTGTGAACTTGTGAACTCAATGCTACTAATCCTGTGATAAAAACTAACTGGAACATGATGACGGTCAGAAACTAACATTTGAAACCCAAGTCTAATTTGAAACTCAGAGCTAATGCATTTATACTGCTGTACCATATAGTATCCCTACAGTAATGACTCACATTCATGAGCACCTCATAGGTTGCCAAAAGAAATCTAAGCATTCTGAAATGACAGAATTCTGTCTTGAATTATATGCTGTGTATGAAAAGACTTTCTCTAGTTGTCTCTGTAAGTGCTTTACAAATGCTTGTTCAATACATAAATGTGTGTTTCTAAGAAGTGACCTTTGTCTCCTCAAGACTGAATATCATCAGGGCATGCAACCAGTTGATGACTGTCCATAGAGGCTGATATAGGGAGGAACAAGTCTGGCTCCTACCACAATTTGCCTGCTTTGGTAGCCTGATCCATATACAATGGACTAGGTATCCAAAAGTTACACATTGCTAGATTTAGAGAACCCACAAACCCATCATTATCCAGACCTTATTGAAGCTGCCTATGCCAGACTCTGCTCCATTTGAATGAGGGCAGATCAAAGATCACTTGATCACTTGAATCCGTTATTCATCGATTTGCTCGAGCGGGCGCCAGTAACATTTCCATTGGACCCTATCACGTGCCAATGTAGCCCAATGGCATCTGGTTGATTCAGGAATATGAAGAGCCTCAAACCGTTCCTTCAGGGTCTTGACAAGGAAGTCTGACCATCTTGTAGGTGGGCGGCCACGTGATCTTTTGACATCCCGTGGGATCCAGTTGGTAATGGCTCTAGTCCAGCGGTTGTTTCCAAATCTCATTACATGTCCAGCCCATCTGATTTTCGATGCCTTGGCAAACGAGACAGCGTCCCTGATTCTGGAATAGCGACGGAGGTCAGAACTCCGGGATTCCTTCTCTCACTTGAGTGAGGCGTGATATTCCAAGCATAGCTCTTTCAATTCCTCTCTGGGAGACCCGAATAGCATTCTCATCCTGCTTTCATAGGGCCCAGGTCTCTGAGGCGTATGTTAATGCAGGGAGACCAGTGGAGTCAAAGAGATTTGCCTGGAGCCGGAGGTTCTTTGTCTTTTTAGCTATTTCTTCGATGCCTTTGAAGGCATTCCATGCCGCTCTATTCCTCCTGCGCAGCTCAGGTTTTAGGTTGATTCAGCATGTTGATTTCTTGACCTAGGTACACATAACTGCTGCATTCAGAGATGTGTGTCCCATTGAGAGTGAATGGGGCCTCTGGAACTAGTTCATTCTTCATAAACATAGTTTTCTTTAGATTCAGCTGTAGACCTATCTTTCCACATTCTCGGTGGAAGTCAGCCAGCATTTGTGCCGCTTGGCTAATGTTTGGTGTTATTAGAACGATGTCATCAACGAAGCGGAGGTGGTGTAGTTGCCGACCATCTATCTTCACTCCCATTCCTTCCCATTCTAATTGTCTCATGATGTTCTCGAGGGTGGCGCTGAAGAGTTTTGGTGAAATGGTATCACCCTGTAGAACCCCATCTTTTGATATCAATGATCACTTCTTTGTAGAATGGTGAGATCCTGGTGGTGAATCCGTAATACAGCTCACGAAGGATCTTGATGTATTGGGTTTGAACACCCTGTTTGGCTAGGGCTTCGATGACTGCTTCAGTCTCCACAGAATCAAAGGCTTTCTGTAAATCAATGAACGTGAGACAGAGCGGCATCTTGTACTCCCTACAAACCTCAATGAGCTTGGTTACCATGTGGATATTGTTGATTGTGCTGAATCCTTTCTGGAAGCCTGCTTGCTCGCATGGTTGTTCTCCATCTAGTGTTCTGCTAATCCTGTTCAGGATGACTCGTGTAAACAGCTTGTAGATGATGGACAACAGGAAGATGGGGCGATAGTTGCCGATGTCGTGAATGTCTCCCTTCTTGAACAGTAGAACTGTCCTGCTGGTTTTTCCACTGGGAGGGCACCTTGCATTCGGACAGGTAGCGTGTGAAGAGCCAAGCTAGTGTATTGATGACTACCGATGGCAGATTCTTTAGGTGTTCAGGTCTGACTTTGTCTGGGCCTGGTGCTGTTCCCTTCTTTACCGATGAGATAGCATGTCGGAAAATACAAAATCTTGTATTTTCCTGTCAGAAATGTGAAAATCATCCTTGTAGACAATTTTTTTTAGCAGAAGTGGCCTGTTTCATGATCTTGGTACCAACAATTCTCCAACAAATCTTCAGAAAAATCTAGAGACAATATCCCAAATAGCAACAAACAGGATTTATATCAGCTTTCAAAAGGTACTTCCCAGGTAAAAATATCAATAGTGGGGCTGGAGCAATAGTCCAGCAGGTAGGGTGTTTGCCTTGCACGTGGCTGACCCAGGTTTGATCCCCAGTATCCCCATATGGTCACCCGAGCAGCACCAGGAGTAATTCCAGAGTGCAGAGCCAGGAGTAAGTAACCCTGAGCATTGCCGGGTGTGACCCAAAAAAGCAAAAAAAAAAAAGACCAATAGTTTAGAATCCTGTTTGGTGGGAAACATTTAATTGCCAGAAATATAAGTACAATGAAATATCAATTTTGCATCAGAAAAATTATATGCACTAAATCAATCAGTTCATAATACTTTTTAATTATTATATTGTCATGATCAAAACTCCACAATGAGAAAAGTAGCATGGCAGCTCATTAAAAACAAATTCAAGTATCAACTTTTCTGAGAAGTCCCTCCAGAGGGTCCCCCCAGACAGGAGTAAGCAACACTAGTGGACAAGGTAATTTGTTACTCTGGTTTCCCAAGGGACCAAGACAACCATTTTCAGTCAAAACCTTGATAATGAAAGCATTTATAAATTATCTGTTCACTATCACTATCTTCCCGTTAATCATTTCATCTGCTAGATCGGGCACCAGTAATATCTCCGTATGTCCTGTCTCATGCTAGTAGAACCCAAAGGCATCCGCTTGCTCCAGGAACATAGAGAGCCTCAAACCATTATATTAGGTCATGGGAATGACCTAATATAAATGTTACTGGTATTTGGCATATCAAATACTACACGAGCAGCTTGCCAGGCTTGCTGTGCGGGTGGCATACTGTTGTAGTCACCTCTAAATAAAACATTTATAGATGAACCGCGGCCGCAGGCTGTGATAGTCTCATCTGCTGGGTGGAGTTGTGACCGAGAGGGAAGTCGGATGTGGAAAATGGCGGGCTCCGTGGAGTAGTGGAGAGTGGTCTGGCTTGTTGTGAGGGCTCTGCTGAGGTGGCAGGCCAGGGCTAGAACCCGCCATGCCTCCGGGCGCCTCACGAGCAGCTGGGCACAGGGAGAGCAAGGAGCAGCTCTACCCCATACCTGTTACACAAAGAAAATGTTTCTTCCTGGATTTATACAGCAAACACATTGCCACAAAGTATGAACATACTAAAAGTTCCAGAGAGAGAAAAACAACCATTTCTGTCCTGGTCACATTTGATGCAGTCTTTCACAATGTTAGAAGACATAACTCAAAGGACAGTTTTCAATCTGAAAAATATGTGCCAGAGAGATGCTCCTGTGGGTAAAGGCTTGCTTGTACTCAGCCAGCCCAGGTCCCACTCAGCACCACATGTGGTCCCCCAAGCACTGCTCGAAATAAGCCCTGAGCGCAACTATGTATGGCCCAATAACTAAAAGCAAAATTTTCAATGGGTCCTTGTTTATTTCTTGTCTAGACTGAGTCAGGTAGAGGGAGGAGTGATATTGCTCCCCCCCTAATTTGAGGATCTGACAGCAAGTAGAGCCTGTGTCCCACTTCTCATCTGTTCCTGGGGAGATGGTAACATCTCAAATTCTCCTGGAATCCAGAAGACAATGTAACAGAGTGTTGTTATAATTGTTTGGGACATACAGATTTAGAGTTGAACTCAGACATATGTAATATCCCACAGTCAGTGGCCAGAAAGTGTTTACAAGAAACACCTTAAGGTTGTCAACCAGAGACCTTGTTGTCTAGAGACTGAAAAGGTCACATATGAATTAAAGAACTAGACCAGATAAGAGTCTGGCTATCCAGCAGATGTTAGCATGAATAGCATATCGCGGTAACCACTGCCATTCTGCCCCACTCTTAACCTTCCTCACTTCCTACAATGATGCTATATAAACCTCTACCCTGGGGCTGGAGGCGATAGCACAGCAGGTAGGGCTTTTGCCTTGCTGTGCTAATAATCCCTTGAATCCCATATGGTTTCTGAAGCACCTCCAGGAGTAATTCCTGAGTGCAAAGCCAGGAGTAACCCTAAGCATTTCTGGGTAGACACTCCCAAGTACACACCCAAAGGCACCCCTCCCCACTGAGGATTGAACCCAATCAGGGAGCTAAACTGAATAAGGAGAAATATCTGAACTAAGATCAAATTTCTGTCAAGATTGAACTTGGGTTTAAGTTTATGGGAAACATTCTCCCCCCCCCACCCCACCCCCCACACTTGACCTTGTAGCTTGGGAAATTTTATCAACTGTTCAACACCACTGCTTTGTCTGTTCCTAGTTTGCATCGTTCCAATTTATGTCAGGACTAGGGGGATACTCATCAAATATGAATTTCACCATGCTGATCCTCATGAGAAGTCAGGTTTCAGACAGATCTCCATTCAAGGCTTGGTTCATACTATATCCTTATAGGATATGCTATATCCTTATAGGCTATGCTATATCCTTAGTCAAGCCAAACTGTTCACCCTTTGTGAGTTTCATTTTCTATTTTATGAAGTGCAATAATCTCAGGGTCTCTACACTGAAGTCATCAGAATTTCATGAGATGGTGCATGTGCTAGCTCAGATTAGGTGTTCAATTAATACTGCCTAGCCCCTAGCAATGGTTTCTATCATCTGCTTTTTTGTTTCTCTTTTATATCTTCTCTCCTATCTCCCAAAAGAAAAGCAACAATTTCTCCTGTTGTCACTTAAATCTGGAGACATCAGTTGGTCTATTATTTTCTGTGCCCCTCAGAGTACATTGAGAGGTTTCTTGGCAGTATATTTTCTGGTCCCTACAGTGCTTGGCCTAACTCATCAGGTTACTTGTCCATCATTTTCCAAGGCCAGAAGCACTCCTCAGTTTCTACAATAATAATCCTGGACTTCTTTACAGCTTTGAGTTCTCCTGACCAAAGAGTGGATCCAAAGAGCAGGAGGAAGTGGTTCTCAAAGACAGATGCGGGTGTGGGGAGGGTCAGAGACAAGTTGAGTAGGAGTAGATTTGCCAGAGTCCTCCTCTGTGACCCAGGGGCTCAGGGCAGCCTGGTATCACAGGGGACTGGGATTCAGGGTTTCCAGGTCAACTTTCATCTTTGCACATGGTGTTTGTCCCTTTGATCCTTAAGCAGATCAAACAAAGCTCACTAATCAATGACTTCCCGCCTTGCCTTTAAAAGCAGATTATCAAAAACAGCCTGCCCCCTCTCCCTGCTTCCCTCCTCACCTCCCTGTTTTCCAGTCAAAGACCTTTGGTCTATAAGGCCTGACCTTCCTGTTTTCTGGTGAAAGACATTAGGTACTCAAGGTGGCCTACCTGTCACCTCTCACCCCATGCCAAATGGTGCAGGTGTATTTGCAGTTAAGCTACTTTAATCTAATTCATTGCAGATATATTTAAGTACTCTCTGATATATCCTGTTTATGTTCTAACCTGTGGGCTGGGGCACAACTGAGGGGTGAGGAGCTGGGTGTAATAAAGAATATGTCACAAATGGCTGAGCTTGGGTTTTGGAAGCATCTAGTAGTGAGAGAACCAGGAGAAAAACATATCCAGGGGAAATATGAAGCTTTCTTAGTTTTCTCCTTTTAATAATTGTCTTATTTACTCTCCTGCCTTTGCACAAGGTAGATGGGAGGATGGAGCAAGGTCATGGATGTCCAAGTTCCTTAGGAAGTCAGGTGTTGTGTATTCATGTTGGTTTTTGTCTAAAATTTATAGTCCTTAAAAATTGTTAATAATCAAATTAGGGCTTGGGTCCCAAAATTACCAAGGTCAACAGAAATGAGGAATTTCTTGAGATGTGGACATTTTGTTGCTAAAACCAGGAAAATCTCGCCAAAAGTGAGTGAGTTTGTTACTCTGAAAATAAGTAGTATTTTAAAATTTCTCATGTAGTATGAAATTTTTTCATTAATTTTATTAAACACACTGTGATGTACAAAGTTGTTTATTATACAATTATTTCAAACATTTAGTGTTCCAACAACACCAGAATGACCTTCCCTCCACCAATATCCCCAGTTTCCTCTCTCAATCCCAACTTGCCTCCTTAGACACATAACAAATTTACTTTATATTGCTTATTCCAACAAAACTTCAAAACCTGGCAAATAGAATAATCAGAAAATAAATCAGTAAGTCAATTAGTGATTTCTATGATTTTCACCTATGTAAATAAGAAAATTTAAACCATTTAAGATAAACAAATGGGATTATATAAAATTGAAAAGCTTCTGCACCTCAAAAGAAATGGTGACCAAGATACAAAGGCAATCCACAGAGTGGGAAAGGATATTCACCCGATACCCATCTGACAAGGGGTTAATATCCAGGATATATCAGGCACTGGTAGCCCTTCACAGAAAAAAACAGCCAACCCCATCAAAAATGGGGAGAAGAAATGAACAGAAGCTTCCAAAAAGAAGAAATTCGAATGGCCAACAGGCATATGAGAAAGTGCTCTTCATCTTTAATCATCAGGGAGATGCAAATCAAAACAACAGTGAGGTACCATCTCACACCACAGAGACTGGCACACATCCAAAACAGCAAGAACAACCGATTGGCATGCATGTAGGGAAAAAGGGACTCTCATCCACTGTTGGTGGGAGTGCTGACTGGTCCAGCCCTTTTGGAAAACAATATGGGCATTCCTCCGAAAACTAGATATTGAGCTCCCATTTGATCCAGCAATAGCACTCCTGGGAATACACCGAGAGACCGAAAAACACATAGCAGAAACACTATCTGTACTGCTTTATTCATCTCTGAGCTATTCACAATAGCTAGAATCTGGAAACAACCTAAATGCCCGAGCACAGAGGACTGGCTAAAGAAACTATGGTACATCTACACTATGGAATACTATGCAGCTGTCAGAAAAGACGAAATTATGAAATTTACCTGCAAATGGATGGACATGGAGTCTATCATGCTGAGCGAAATTAGTCAGAAGGTAAAGGACAGATATAGAATGACTACATTCATTAATAGGATATAAATAGATACCAGAGTTTTACTAAGTGTGGGAAAAGACTCACCATTGAATATACACAAAGAGACTTAAGTGATAAACTCTAAATATCTGCAGGGCTAGCCACAATGTATAAAAAGAAGAGGGAGAGAGAAGCAGAGACAGAGAGAGATATAGAGAGAGAAAGAGAGGAAACGGGGGCTACCTGCTGTTGAGGCAGCCTGGGGGGTGGGTGGGAGGGGGTGGGGGTACATTGGTGGTGGAAATGGGGCACTGGTGGAGTGTTGGGTCGGGGAATACTGTATTACCAAGAACCAATTCTGAACACCTTTGTAATTGTATGTCTCACGGTGGTATAATAAAAATTAAAAAATAAGTAAATAAAATAAATAAATAAAATTCTATTCTCATCTACATCCATACATTTCAGCTCTAGAATTCAAAGTGAATTACTTTAAATTGTATTTTATACTTGGATCTCGTTATGGTAATAATTATATCTCACTTGTCATTTTGTTTTTGTAATTGGACTTTTAAAGCAATTCTGTGTTAATATATTTTGAAATTTTTATGGACTAGGTAAGGCCTATTTTTCCCTTACACTTTATATAAATACTGTGGTTTCACGAAGTGGTTCATAATGATTTGTTACAGGCATTCAATATTGCAACACCAATTCCACCACCGCTTCACCCTGCCTTCACCATTGTCTCCAGTTTTCCCAACCACTGTTAAACCTGTCTCTTGGGGTAAAAATAAAATAAAATAAGCTAAAATTAAATTAAAATAAAATTATTGAACAGGTCCTCAATAATGTATTTTATATTGCTTATTATCAATAATTTGCTAACAGGATGATAAAAACATGTTTCCTTAAAAGAAGAAAGTTAGTGAAAATTGTAATATCTCACCATGGAGCTATTAAATCCTTGTGTAAGTGATTACTAAGATATTGTTACAGGTTAAACCTTCTGTGTTTGCATTTTGTTCTTCCAGATTTGTTGCGCTCTACATTACATCCCATCCAATCTGGTGTGCTACTACTAATTTATCAGTATTGGAGAGTTTGAGATGTCTCTCTAGGAAGTCTCAAAAAATATTTTTTAAGGAACAAAATTATTTTTATTTTTCTGAAAATAGCAGGGACTTTGAAAATCAAACTAAGTGTTGGCAGTACCAAAAGCAAATACAAATAACATCTAGGAATCATAGAAGTCCAAACATACATAGTTTAGCAATTCTTCACAGAGGAAAGTAAGTTTCCTCAAACAAAACAGTAAAGGAAAGTGATTTTCATTGACCCAGTTTTTTTTAAACATAAAAATAAGCTTTTTTTAAAAGCCCTCAAATTTCACACTGGAATTTATTCATTTATAAAACATGTTTTAATGTCAGTGAATATGGGTGATAACCTAAATACAAGTATTTTAATGAATCAACTTGGATTTTAACAGACAGTTTCTACAGATGGAGAATAAGTTTTGTCAAACTCAAGAGTTACCAAATACAAATACAAAACAGGATTAGGAACAAACACAAAGTCTAACTATCTCTGTAGGGTTGTAGCTTTCACAAAGTAAAGGAAAACAGTTCTGTGGGGCTATGAGTTTTATAGTATAGACGTACAGTCAGCTTCATTCTCAAAGTCTCATAGACTTGGTTTTATAAGAGGATGATACAGCTGGTGTTAAACTTTGGATTGGGTGGTGGCTTTGGGGTGAATGGAGCATGTGGAACTAGTTCGTTTTTCATGAACATTGTTTTGTTGAGATTCAGCTGTAGAACTATGAAGGGAAATGCTGAGGCACATCCCCCAAAAAAAAATCTGGGAGCAGGGTCAGGGATCCCCTTCTGTCCCAGGGGATTGGTGGCTGGAGGACAGAGAAAGACGCAAGAATCTGGTGAAGTTTCAAAATGCTTTACGTAACACAGGCTCAGGCATACAAATCAGCAATAGGAAAAACTCCGAACTTAGGGTTCCCGGCTGATCACCCGCCACATGTAGGCCAAGATGGCTGCCACCATGTGTTAAGGCCCTGCCAAGAGAGATGGTGAAGCAGTGCCAGCAGGAAAGGGGGAAAAGAGAGGGGCACGAGAGGAGGCAGCTTAGTTTTATATCCCTGTAACCCAGACCTCCCACTTCTATGGAAAGCCCATCAGGGTCAAATGCCTTCAAATCTCTTTGACTTCACCGTTATCCCTGCATTAACATATGTCTCAGAGATCTGGGCCCTACTAAAGCAGGATAAGAACGCATTGAGGTCTCCCAAAGAGGAATTGAAAGAGCTATGCTTGGAATAGCACATCTCACTCAAGTGAGAGAAGGAATCTGGAGTTCTGACATCCATCGATGATCGAGAGTCAGGGACGCTGTCTCGTTTGCCAAGGAGTCGAACGTCAGATGGGCTGGACATGTAATGCAATTGGAGATGACCACTGGACAAGAGCCATTACTGACTGGATCCCACAGGATGTCAAAAGATCACTTGGCCGCCCACCTATAAGATGGTCAGACTTCTTTGTCAAGATCCTGAATGAACAGTTTGTGGCTCTGGTATTCCTGGAGCAAGCAGATACCATTGGGCTACACAGGCATGTGATAGGGTCAAATGGAAATGTTACTGGTGCCAGCTGGAGCAAATTGTTGAATAACAGGATTCAAGTGATCAAGTGATCAAGTGATCAAATGGTGACTTTTGGTGTGTGAGTGACTGTCAGGGCTTCCAGAAGCACAGGGAGATAAGGGAAGGCAGCTCATCTGTACTCTGGGAAAGCCTGAAGGTTTCAGCCACAAAACCCACATACCTGAATTTTTCAGCAGATTAATTTCTGGGTGGGTCTCAGTTCTAAAGCTGTGGAATCCAGAGAGGGTGGGAGGGGGAGGAGGAGGGTCTCCCTGCGGGTGGGGAGGGGACATGGTGATGATTTTTGAAGTGCAGGGAGCAATTGGTTACTGAGGCTCTGGGTGGGCCAACACAGCTCTTTTTCTCCTCTGGAGTGTCCCAGATGACTCGGCCATAGGCAGGTGTCTGAAAACGATCATCTGCTTATAGTATGAATTCTATCCCTCCAAATATGGTGAGATAAAATTGTGGCATCCCAAATTCCAGCATCTCAGAATGTGACTTTGAAGATGAGGCCTTTATAAAGAGATGATTTCATTAACATGAGGTTGTTCAGTATTGGCCTGAGCCAGTCTGACTGGCATTCTTATAAAAAGAAATGTGGACACCAAAAAACACACCAGAAGCATGCACACACACACACACACACACACACAGACATACACCCAACATCCATGTGAAAATGAATTGAAAAGCCAAAGAGGCAGTTCTGCAAGCTAAGGAGAAAGATTACTTGTAGAAAACACAAATAAACCAACCTTCTAATATCTTAATCTTGGACTTCAGTGTCCTTATCTGTGAAAAAACAAATGTCTGTTGCTTAAGTCTTCCAGAAGTACATTTTGTTATGGCAGCCAAAGCAAACTAATAGTGTCCTTGAAGGA
The DNA here is from genome assembly GCA_021461705.1 of Cryptotis parvus. NCBI lineage: Eukaryota > Metazoa > Chordata > Mammalia > Eulipotyphla > Soricidae > Cryptotis > Cryptotis parvus. Next base: position 17,080 of record JAJIBD010036321.1, read on the forward strand.
AGAACAATAAGACTTGGCAGTTACAAGGCAGTTCAGTGACATTTATTAACTCATCTAGTCTTGTCTTTATAAGAACTCACTGTGGGAGCGACTATTATTTATGGCCAGTTTATGCTGAGAATTTATCCAGTTTATGCCAAGGAAAAACGTGGCACAGAGAGGTTAGGTAATCCACTTCAAAGTTACAGCTAGAAAATGGCAGAGATAGTTCCTACTCTCTGAGTCCTCTAGAAAGCAAAGCCCAAGGCAATAGTTTAAGTGTTGACATTGAAAGGGAACAAGCCAAGGCCTGCAGCATGCTCACAGGTAACTTCACTGCTTGGAATTGTTCTGGGTCATTTCAGAGAAACTACTTTGAGGAGCAGAGGAGTCTTTTGTGAAGAGAGAGGAGGGATGAAGGTGTTTAGTTTCCTCTCATTCATTTTTATACTTGTCCCAAATTAACCCCCTGGAACAAATTCCCCTAAACTTTTCCTCTCCCCCAAATATGGGGAAGCTAGGGCAGGAGTGCCAAGAAAGTTTGCTTTGGACTCAAATGTGTTCTCCTCTGATTCACATGTTGAAGACCTAATGCCCAGGGGATGAGGAGGAATGTGGGACCTCCATTAGGGTGGGTGGCTCATGATGGGATTAACCTCTTTATTAGAGATAGGACAGTGATCTCCATCTTTTCACCCTGGAAGAACACTTTACATTCAAATGAATGAGTATAAACCTAAGGAGAGACTCTTTACATTCAAATGAATGAGCAGACATCTAAGTCTCAGATTTCCCTGCCCAGTTATCTTACATCTGAAAAAAATCTAATTTATGTTATTTAAACCTATCCATGTATGGAGTTTTGTTATGGTAGTCCAAGCTGCCGGATACAGAGACCCACATGCCATATTTTGTTTTGTTTTTTTGGGGGGTCATACCTTGCCATGCACAGGGTTTTTCCTGACACTGAACTCAGTAATTATTTCTGGAGGTGTCAAGGGTACCATAGGGGATGGCAGGGTTTCAACCCAGGTTGACCAATTGCAAGGCAAACATCTTACCCCTGTAGTATTGACCTGACCCCACATGCCATAATTTAAATAGGTGAAAATTATACAGTAAAGAGACAAATTAATGCATAAAAATGTTTTCCCTTTGTCACCTACACCTTTGTGAAGACTTAAAAGAGCCACAATAGAATTTTGGGTTAAGATTATGCAAAGGCTGCTTGGTGGGAGAGATTGTCTCAGACACATGTACTCTGCCATGTATACTTCTCCCCCACCACTAATTTATACACATGAGAAGCCACATATGGGAACCCCTAATTCTGCTTATAGCCCCCACAAATAAACATGTGGGAACCTTGCTCTGCTCCACAACCCCCCAACAGTTACCCTTGACCATCCTTCAGTAGGGTGGAGCACCTCTTGGGAGTATAAACCATTTTAAGTCTGGAAGCAGACTCGTGACCTTTTAGACTGGCAGCATCAGAGTCCAAGACACTCAGTGTTACTCTGCAGCTAAACAGTAAGACTCTAGGTTGACACATTCCCTTTTCTATCAAATTCTTTTTGAAGGGGAGTAACTTGGTGAACCAGGGTAAAACTCTGTAAAAGTATGGGCCTTAGGACAGAGTTCCCTGTGCCCTGGTCTGAGGGTAGTGGTTTCAGAAAAACAAAACATCATATAGAATGCCATGCCTATAGTGTGGCTTTCTACCCAAGCCAGAAACTGTGGAGTGTTTTCAGGAGAGAGAGAAGGAACAAACCAAGGAGAAGTAGGACTCACATACACCATCTGCTTCTGGACTCCAACTCTTTTACTACTCTGAACTCTTGCTTATCAGGAGCAGAGATCACAGGACATGGCCAGTAAGCAAGCGGTGAGATGGTGAGATTGTCAGACCACTGGGAATGCCTGACAGCACTGTCTTCCTGGAGAGAAGAATGGAGGATACTTATCAAGAATTTGGACTAGGATTTCTCCCTGCCCACAAGATTTATGTTCTCACTAGAGCCTTATCTTCTTTAGATATAAACAGAAGTTAAAAAAGTCTCCATGTGCATTAAAGAATGGCAAACATACACAAAAGAAAGCCCTTGCATATAAGCCATCCTCATATATTAGAGTCATCTTCAGTTTGGAAAGAAGCAACAGGGGGCAAAGAGATAATACAGGTGGTTGGGCACTTGCCTTGCACACAACTGATCGTTGTACAAGCCTTAGCACTGCAGGGATGCCCAAGCACAGGGGTGGAAACTGGGATAGTTATTTAAACCTACCCAGGTATGGTGAAGAAAACTGCTGGGATAGTCCCATAATTTCCAGCATCCCCAAAGTCCCCCAACCCCCCCAAAGAACCGTAAACAAACTGAGACTTGGAGGGGTAAGTATTAAGTATCTAGTGACAGAGCTGGGGTGTGACTGTGGAATCCAAGAGCATTTTCCTCACAGCACACGGGACGATCCACAGTGACACTAAATTATGTCCATTCATTTGGACAGACGTTTATTAAGAATATTTCTGTGCCAGGCATCGATTAACTGCCAGGATAGAGATGTGGACAAGCTTTGTCTCTGCTTGAGTGGCTCGCAGGTCACAGGGGAAATGGGCAGGTGAACTGTGAAAGTGACAGTTGAGAAATGGCAGCAAAAAGAGGGGCAGTGAGAAGTCTGAAGAAGGTCTGTGCGGGTGACACCAGTGGATGATTCAACTGGGACCTCAAGGACAAGTAGGAGGTGGCAGAGAAGAGGGAAGACCGGCACAAGAAGGGAGCATGCAGGAGACTGGAGGCCAGACACCCAGAGTGCCGTCCTGGGGCTGCTCTGAGCTTGGAACATGGGAAAAGGGGCCTCTGGGAGGAATTTAAGGTCTCTGGACCTGATTAGTCATAGGAAGCTTTGTGCAGATTTTAAGCCATGAAATGATCACATGAGAGCTGTGCTGTGAACTGCATCAGGCACCTTTCACTTTGTACTGAAATATCCCTTTCCTTATCTCTGGCCCCCTATCCAGTTTCGGGTTTGCAGGAGAACCATGTTTCATTCCGCCGTAGTGTCAGTTCGCAGTGTTGAATATTTATTTGCCTGCTGAATGAATGCATGCATGATGCAAACATGAATGAATGAACTCTGCTACCTGACTGCGTTCTTTCCATTTGGCTTCCTTTGTATTTCCCCCACTGCTCTGTTTCTGATTTTACTGAAGGATTGAAGGCAAGCTCTGCACACAGACCCTGAGGCTGTGAGTCTGTGTGTGTATGTTTTACATCAGCCAAACCAAATAAACAAACACATGGCAGAACCCCAGGCGTGCTGCTCCTACACTTGGCACAGCCAGCTGGCACGTGGCTGCCCCTCCCTGCACCTCCGGCCCCTCCCTCCAGAGTCACGCTGCCTCCTTGAGGCTTGGCTGTGGAACTGGGAAGCCCCCCTCTCCTCTCCAGCAGGACTCCAGGCACACACTGACACCTCCTTTTTAATTAGAAAGAATTGGAAATGATTTGTCTTGAGATTCTGCAGAGCTGGTTGGCAGCCCCTAAGACAATGCGGCCCTGCTGACAGGGATGTGTGGTGACGACAGCTCAGTGACCACAGTACCAGGGTGAGGACAGGAATCGCTGACCCCTCTCCCAACTCCAGCTGTGCCTTCTGCTCCATGGTGCTCATTCCAAGTGGACTCACTTGCTCTTACCGCCTGCTGAATGATCTGGGAAAGCTGGAGTCAGCTTCCAGGGATAGGGCCCAGCTTCCTTCATGAAGCAAAATGCAAAGTTAGTGCTCTCAGTACAGTGCTCAACTCGATACACACCCCTGGGGTTTTCCTGTATTTTCCACAAATCAGTAAGTGACAGCCTCAGAATAAGAGCCATGAGACAGAAATGGCGATAATTCTGGACTTCTTTCCCTCATCCCACTGACATGCAGTACACATTTCTTCACCATCCCTCTTGACTATTCCCTATCCACTGGTCCTAGTGCATGTTGCCTATATCTGTTTGGATTTACAACTGCCTTTGTGTGCCCTTGTCTCCAGCCTCTATCTCTTTAATCTTCATTGCTCCAGAATCATATTAATCTTCCTAAATTACTGATTAGATTAAGTTAAGACTTTACCAAAGGATGGAGAGTAAATTAGAAAGCCCCAGTGATCCCTTTAGCAGAAATTGCCTATGGTTCTTCAATTTTCCCTAGTAATACAGTCTCTAATATTGTAGGTGGCTACTCAGAGAAAGGGTCATATTGTTTCCAACCTATTCTGCAGTCAGGTATGCCCGTGTAACTCAGGGCATAAATACATTGTCCTAGAAATAGAACATATAAATGCTATCAGTACCCTGCAGGAAAGGAACTTGTTCTTCAGCATCCTTTCTTCCCTCCTATAGGATAGAATATAGGTGTGATGGCTGGAGTCAGAGTAATCATGTATGGACATAAAGTGACCTTGGCAATGAAGGACATACACAATAATATGGACACATGTGAAATGATGTCAGAAGGTTTTCTCTCCAAACTTCAAATTTCTTTCACATAAGGAACAAACTTCTGTCTCAGTTAAGCCACTGCTATCTAAAGGAATTCTGGCACTCCACTTGATCCCAATTCTTATGAATTATCCCCACCCTCAGGAGTCTGGAACACAAATGAACCAGGAGTCAGGTAGCACAGTAACTTAGTGTTATTTTCAAGGAGTAGGGAGTAAAAATGGATTTTCTAAATGTATTCATTTTTAAACTTTTTAGTCATTCCATTTTTCATTTAACACTTGCTTAGAAAGTTTCATTACATGATGGGCACTTGGACCCTCAGTAGGTAAAGGCAAATCAGATTTGGTTCTTCCTTAGAGTAAACCTGGTCTGATTGGGGGAGATACAAAAATGTTTAAATAGGAAATACTCACAGAGACCTTAATAAGTGATTTGGGGATAGCTACACAGTTGCAATAGTGAACAATCAAATGTAAACTTATGAAAACAAAATCTGAAATATAACTCCCTTCCCCCCAAATAAAAATAACAAGCAAATTTGGGATAAATATTGGGGGGAGGGGCTTAATTTCTTGCTGCTGCAATTCCTTGAAAGGGAAGAAAATTTCATACTTGGTAGAACCCAGGTAAGTTCTGCCCATATGGTATGGGAAAGAGGCATTAATACAGCATTAGATATTGATCAGGGTTAGTTTATCTTGCTCCACCTTTTGCAGGATCTTCTAATATGGGAAAGACAAGTTTTTCTGAAGGTCTTCGCCATTCTGCTACTATCCTGTTCCCATACCACAAATAGAGAGACCTAGACATTTAGTTGATAGTAAGTTTGTGACAATCCAGTATTGTGCAGCACCAACTAATCAGATCAGAAACCAGGTACAAAGAACTTCTATCTGTGTGAACCCAGGATATACCAGGCTGGCTGGAGCAGATCTCTTCAAACAATAGTATAAAAGCTACTCACCTGCATTTTTTAAAAAATGTGCATCAAAAATAATGTTCAAAGCAGAGATAATGAAAGCACGCACTGGTGAATTTCACTCATTTTCACTTTGTGTCCATTTCTATGTATCTGTGGGATAATGCAACCTACATTGAACTTCACCACATTCTAGCAGAGCCAGTTAACAAGGACTGGAAGCTGGGAAAGCGGGGGTTCTTAAGTCGGTCAAGTCATTGGTTGGCCACCATTGTTCACCCAAGTTGCTCAGAGACCAGCTTCCTGCAACATTGGAGCTTCTCAGTCTGCTAACCGAGCACATATTTTGAGCCTACACTTACCATGACTCTCCCTGCTACCTTTTACAATGTCTGACTCCCAAACTGCCCTAAAGATGACTACAGGAAAACACACACCTCACTTATTTTCCCTCCGAAGCACTTTCCTCGTAAGAAAAGTCTCTATAAAGAATGCCTTAAAAGAACAGAAAAGAATAAGGCTGAGCTGCATTCGTCAGCCCATAAGGACCTTGGAAATAACTGCACCAGCTGCTCGTTTCTAAAAGTGGAAAGCTGAGACCCAGAAAACTGAAGTGGCTTGCCTGCAAACACACAGAACACTTTAACAAAATTCTTCAGCAGTTTGAAGTGTGTGTACTTTCCAATCTTTTTTCTCTGCCTACACCTTGTAAACATTTTTTTTAGCAGATGGAAGTTATTCACCACAGTTAACCCTAGGTGCATGAGCGTGCACGCACGCACACACACACACACACACACACACACACACACACACACACACACAGTCCCAGCAGTCAGGGAAGGGCTTGACCGACAGAGCTGTCTCTTTGGTCCAAGTGTGTGGGGGACCTGAGTGACTGGAATGTTAAATGGATATGGGGGCAGGGATGGTGGCCCCTGGTCCCAGAAGCTGCAGGCAGCCAGGCCCAGGAGACAGGGGAAGGGGGCTGGGTTTCTCCCTTCCAGGTCTAGATGCTTTTGAACCTCTTGGGCCCAGCAGGTGGGCTTCCAGGGTTGGGGGCATTAGCATTTGTGTTTTCACTTTGATCTTTTGTCTTTTAAGTGATGTAGGAGATCTTGTGGGCTGGAACCTAAGCAAAGAGCATCAGAATATGATTTCAATTCTAGAAATCCTTTTCTTCTCAAAGCCACTGTTCATTTTTCTTTGGCTGTCCACAAGTGATTTCCTTGAACTCCCCACCTCTCAAGTTTTCTTTATCTAAGGAGTGCAAGAGTCTAGACCACTCATTTGCCTACCTCAGCTTTCAGCATCAGAGTCTCACCCACTTTTCTCCTCAATTCCTACCCAGAAACTGAACACTCAAAGCAAAACTTAGCCGCTCAAATTGAAGCTGGAGAGAAAGAGTCAATCTCGCCCAACTTCAGGCCTTCTTCCTGTCGGTAGGCGACCCACAGGTCCCCTAGGAAGCTTTGGGGGCATAGTTTGAAAACATCTCCACTAGATACTGTTGCCCTTTGTAATTCTAAAACAAAGCCTATAAATTAGGGAAAGCAGGGCCTTTAATTAATAAACAAATTTTAAAAAGTGCCATGATCTGCCCAAGCTATAAGTGACTCTGTATCTTCCCTTCTTGTTGCCTTTTATACCTCCAGGAAAGAGGCCGTGCTCTCCAGTCACAGAGACATTTAGAATTCCCCAAATATAGCGCTTTGATCATCCCTACCCCCATAAATGCTCTTCTAGCTACCTGAAAGCAATTCAAACCTCGTGGACTTTTAAACTGGGCTCAAGGGCATATCCTCTGAAATCTGTCCCCAAACCTGCACCTTTTCCTCGTGCACATAATGTTCAGAAACTGCCTCTGTCATAATACATCACAGATATTGTTGATTTATTGCTTTGACTCTTCCACTAGAGGGCCATATATTTTATTTATATGTTCTGGTCTGTTCAGAGAATCTCACGCATAGTATAGATTAAGTCATACCTACTGAGCAAAGAGATAAAGGCATCAGATGGGCTACTGGAGCTGAGGTGCTCACCTTTTCTCACCCATGTCTCAACACTGTAGTCGTGGAAGCACTATTTCTTTTTCCAGTTATTTCTTGCTTTCCTCCTCTGACTGCTCTCTTAGCATTCAATTCTAAGGAGAGAGTGACTTACATTTTAAATGTAAAGGCTCTCCTTAGCTAACTTACTATAAAACCAATCTCATGTGCCAAGGACAGCAGTGTAATCAATACTCAAACCTAAGGGGGCAGTTTCCTCCCAAGGGTGCCATTTAGC